>JAPKLX010000464.1:123392-146129 GCA_026898415.1 Leonotis leonurus
CAAAAAGTTGTCTTTACATACCAAAAAGCTATCTTTACATACCAAAAGCTATAGACTCCTAAACCAAAAGCTGTAATCTAGACTCCTAAACCAAAAGCTGTTTGCAGACTTCCAATATTGTAGGATGCACCAATATTGTTCTCTGACAATGACAAAAATTCCAAACTTTGCCTTATTAGTACCTTATCCACAGTTAGACATTCTGGAAGTGTTCCATCCCTAATATGCTTAGCTTTGTTCATGTGGGGAATCTTATAGTTGTTGCCTCCTCTGACCTTCATTATTTCTGTATAACACCCTTGAAGTGTGATAAAAACATTGTTCAATGTCACTGCTGAGAGTTCATTATATGCAGCCTCCACATTCTTAACCAAGTCTTCCACACCTTTAGCCATTTTGTTATCTTGCAGACTTTGTATTGCTCTGAAAAAACCTAAGTCATTCACATTGCAATCTGGAGAGTTTGGTGGCTGACACAATAAACTCATATGGAAACCATCTGAATTTGCTGCAACTATGAAGTCTGTGTCATTCTGTGTTATGTGTGGCTTAGCATTATCTTATTGAATGATGATGTGCTTGGTTGTATTTGATGGCCACTTGCTCTTAATAGCTGGTATAATCTGCAAAATTAAAAGCCATAAACTATATGATGATTTCTTAAAGAGAAATCTGATAGTGCAAATCTGAAATGGAAATGAATTAAATGCTGAAACTGTAAATACCTTGTTGATGATGCAATCTTTGATAACTTCCTTTGTGATTGAGTGTATTGGTTTCATCTCCAATGTGCCCTTAGCTCTATGCTTTGATTTCCTTTTTACTAGCTCTAATGTAGTGAATGGAAATATTCCCAATTTTCCATCAAATATTATGCTTCCATCCATTCCAATTAACGGTCTACTAACAGCACACATGAACATTACCTTTGATATGAATCTTTTGGATTTGCAACTTCTATATGGCTCTATCTCATCGGGCAGCAGGTAATACCTATCGCTTGTCTTTGTTAAATAGAACCATTTCTCATCTATATGCACCACATTATGCATGGTTTCATATTTCACCTCTCCACTGCCCAAACTTGGAACAAGGTGATGCAAACACCATCTCAATCTTGCAATCTTGTTTATTTCAGTTAGCGTAGGCTTTATTGCACTAGTATGCGCCTTTAATTTCTTCTCTTTTATCCAGTTGCCTAACAAACTCTTACTTACACTAAGTGTACTTGCCATTTTCCTAATTGATGACCTTTGAAGCATTGTAAGTTCTTTTACAGCTTCAACATCAATATTCATTTTGTCTTTGTGAATGATACCTTTTGATTTGTGTTGTAGGTGCACAGGTTTGCCCCTCTCAAGTTGTTCCTTTGTAGCTTTCCACCACTTCCTCACTGTCCGGTCACTTATGCCGAAGAAGAGAGCAGCTTCCGTTTGAGCTCTGTACGACAACTTTCCATCGACCATCTTCTGCAACAAGAACTGAGCTAGATTGTTCCTTTCATCATCAGTCATTTTTTTGTTTGTAGTAGCAGTCATTTTTTTGTTTGTAGTAGCAGTCATTTTTTTATTTTGCTGGCTCTTTTTTTTTTTTTTTGGAAATGAACTGATTGGAAATGAATGTTAAATTAGCGCACTACTACTGTATTTAAATTAGCGCAAAAGTTGAGAGGATTTGGGAGGAATTGTTTGTGTAATTCCCTCCTTTTTTTTTGATCAAATCAATTGTAAAATTTGATTAGTTTAATGGTATTCCAAGAGTCATTTTTTGTCTCTTTGTTTACATTTACCTTTTGCATTATGCTTATTTTTTTATCTAAATAATCTAAATCACTTAATTAACCAATTTAAACTATGTTAATTAAGTAAATTAACATTCTTTTAATTACACAAGTTACGTGAATTAAGTAACTTAACATTCTGTCAAATGATTAAGCAATTAAGACTTAATTTAATTTAGTAACGTAAATTAAGCAATTAGAGTTTAATTTATTTCATTAATCAATTAATGCATTATTTAATTACAATTCATAATTAATTTAATTTAATTTGTAAACCTTTAATTCAATTAATAATGATTTATCTTACTCCATTAATTTAATAGTGTTTTATACATCACACTCAACCTATACTCACTTTCCAACACAAAGTCAAAGCACTACATAAAAACTCGCACCGAGTCAAACTAGGAACATTTTTTGTGGATGGAGGGAGTAATTAATTACCACCAACGTTTGTAACTCCTATAACGTCCAATGATGCTGCCACCATCGAGACGTCGCTGTTTTATTTTGAGAGACGATACGTCGAAATCGAGAGTATTATCGGGACGCATTTCGTCTTGCGGAAAGAGAATTTCTCGACTCGACATTCAACATATATTATTATTATTTTTATTACTTTTTGTAATAGATTAGCAAGTTCCATCATTGTAATTTGTAAGATCTCCTTCCCAAAATATATTACATTATTTTTTCCTAACAAAACTAACACTCAATATGTTTGTACTCTCTCTATTTCATAAAAGTGGTCTGTTTCTTTTCGCAATAAATATATTTTATATAGAGTTACGGAATATCCGAAAGTCAAATACATCAAACCCGATTTGACAGCCCTTATCAATACCAACATGTAGGTCATGTCATATCTAATTTTATGAAATAATAAAAAATTTGTGTATATACAGTAAACTCTGATACAGAAAAATAAATTTTTTTATATATTTATACATAATTAAACAAAAACCTTTAAAATGAAAATTTTACAAATCTGGTGGACCGTTTACGTTGTTCACGTATCTTTCTCCACATCTTCGCGAAACAGCAAACATAATCAACCATGATAAAAACCTTATTATTAAAGAAGAAAAGAAAAGGAAAAAGAATCCATGTTCTTTAATTACTTCACATGAATCCTTCATTAATTTATTACAAAACTTCCCATGTTTCCACATTCCTGCCTGCTACCGCAGGTTACGTTACTCTCTGTGATTGTTTGTTTTTGAATCTAAACTGAATTTAAATAATGCTTTAATTAGGTTTAAGATTGCACCACACTCCATTAAGGACTGTGTGCACTATATATTTGTTCAAAGTCTATCATCATTTCTTAATGCTTTAGATTTTCTGTTTGTTTTCTTGAAATGGGATTTTCTTGAATCTGAATGCTTCATGTGAAAGATTTCATCTTTATTGTTCAGCTACTCCATCTATCATTAGGCTCAAATTGGCTATTTTGTCTGACATTTGAGGAAGTGCAGGCAGCTTTTCTTTTGTTCATTTCTTTAATTGCTTCTAGAAATTGTTGTTGTGCATTTTAGGTTTGATTTTATTGAGAGTTCTATTTCGTATTCTTTCTTTCTTACAAGTTTTTGCAGGATTTGTGAGGAGGAGGTTTCACTTGTGAATTCAAGATTTTTGTAGCATTTTTATAGGGAGGAGGCTTTACTTTATGTCAATTTTCTGTTTTGGTTTTGGATTGTTGAAATCTATAAGTTAGGCACCTTTTAATAGATTACCTCATATTTTGATTTGGAGGAGTTGTCGTACGGGATTGCCTTAGGATTTTTGGTTGGAGGAATTATGCCAAATGTTGAACATATTGGTCATGCTGGGGTTGTAAATGAATATACAGACACACACACACATATATAAGTTTATTTTGTAACGTATTTGGGCAGAGCCTTTGAGTCAAAGGGGATTTCCTTAATCTGAGGGTTGTGATGAGGGCAGCATTGATAATTTTGACAACTTGGTTATAAATAAGGCTCACACTGGCTAGCAATTTTTCGCGAGAAATTTTTTGAGGATAAGTCGATAATTAGCTGTCACATCGACATTTGTTTCCTTGTTTCTGGCAAGCTAATTCACATTCAAGGAGGAGCTCCTTAGGCTTTTAGGTATTATTTTTCAACCTGGAGGGTAGCAAATAGATTATCTTTTCTGTTTTTGGTGCCGAAGAATGGGGCATCCTGCAGCAGTTTGGGACCATAGAGCTTCTCTTGAAATAACGAAGGACTGGAATGGGATTGAGCAAGTTATGCTTCGGAACCCTCAAGGAGCGTCTGCACGAGTAAGTTTCATGATTTTCGTGATGCAATAATAAGGTATATGAGAAGTTTCCTTTGTTATGTTGAATGGATCTTTGTGTATTTAGAGGTTTTTCTTTGTTCAATTTCAGGTGAGCCTGCATGGAGCACAAGTTATCTCGTGGAGAAATGATAGAGGCGAAGAACTTCTTTTCACCACGAGTAAGGTGCGTGGATTCTATCCTCATTAATAAGAAATAATATTCTTTCTTTCACTTTTCGCAGTGGTGGTTGCATTCTTGTTGAATTCTAGGAAGTAATTTTGAATTATTTAACATTCAATGTCAATTATAGTACCATAGTTGTCAATAGAGAAGGTGATGCATACACTATGTTCTGACGAAACATGATATTTATGTCATATATTGGTATTAAAACGCGATTTAAAATCAATCAAAAGCAAAGTTGTAGATGTGTATATCTTGAAGAGTATATATTTAGGCCATGTTTGGTAGCCAAGAAATGATATAACATGATAAGATTAAAATTGTATAATGTATCAAGATTATTTTAATCTCACCATTCCCTTATGATTAAAATGTAGGGGAAAATAGTGATTTTGACACGGGCTCATTGTTTAATAGTGGGCCGACGTGTTAATCACATTTCCTACCAAACACATGATTTGGTAAGATAATTTAATCTTATCCTATCATATCTTGTCTATCGAACAAGTCCTTAATGTTTAAAGTACGCTTGATTGAACAAGAGAGACCACACATTGAGACATTGGACTAGTAGTCGTTGTTGGGTTTCTTAAAGTACAGCATGGTAGATAATGATATCTGTAAAAAGCTTACGACTCTTTCTCAAGCAACAACTACAAAAATATCGATCTAACATTAGTAAGTTTAAACAATTCAATTTAGTTGAATTTCATGCACTTTTGTTGTACTTAGCTTGCCTATTTGTTTGATCATATTTATATGTGTATTTTATTCTTTATAATGTTATTAGATGAATCATAATAAGTTTTCAGCCAATGTTTCGTTCATTTATTAGATTTTAGCTAATGAAATGCTGTACATTGACTTTCAAAATCTTTCTAGGCCATCTTTAAGTCTCCAAAAGCAATGAGGGGAGGCATCTCTATTTGTTTTCCACAGGTACACTACTGATATTAATCATCACTTTATTGTTATTTCAAAATTTGGTGATATGTATCTTACTTTATATATTATCTATACTTCAGTTTGGAAACTGCCATTCGCTCGAGCAGCAAGGATTTGCCAGGAACAAGATTTGGACAATCGAGGACGATCCTCCTCCATTGCATCCAAATGACTCCCTTGGTAAATCCTTTGTTGATTTACTTCTTAAACCTGTTGAAGAAGATCTCAAGTTCTGGCCTCACAGGTAAAACGTTTATGCCTATGGCCATTTTCTTTTTCAGATTGAGTTGAATTTTACATGTTTGAGATGGAAAGAAATGTTTTGTTTATATTCCACTCACTTAGCAGTGTTTGAACTCTATCTCTCTCCCTCTCTCAGATTTGAGTTTCGCCTTCGAGTTGCTCTGACTTCGGATGGAAACTTGATACTGATATCGCGCATCAGGAATATAAATGGAAAAGCTTTCAGTTTCTCTTTGGTTTATCATACACATTTTTCTGTTTCTGACATTAGGTATATGTTGCAAAGTTTCTAGATTTCTTCACACTTTTGATAATTCGTGAAAGGTATCAAAACTTGATAATCTTTGTCCTGCTCTTTTCGTACGTTTAACAGTGAAGTTAGGATAGAAGGTTTGGAGACTCTGGACTACCTCGACAACCTCTCCCAACGGGAAAGATTCACAGAGCAAGGCGATGCCCTAACATTTGAATCAGAGGTAAATCTTCTTCCACATTCATCCATAGAATTTTTAGCATTCTGTCAGTTTTCTAATTTCTGCTCAAGGGTTTTTTACCCTTCTCGTCTTCAGATAGACCGCGTTTATCTAAGCTCGCCCAAATGTGTCGCTGTTCTTGATCACGAGAAGAAACGAACGTACGTCATCAGGAAGGAAGGGCTACCTGATATGGGTATGTATGCACCATAATTTTCTTAATGCTTAAACTCCATTACGTGGCCTGAAATCGAGTTTATCTTTTTATTTTTGTTGTAGTCGTGTGGAATCCATGGGAGAAGAAGTCGAAAGCAATGACAGATTTTGGTGACGAAGAATATAAGCAGATGCTATGTGTGAACGCAGCAGCAATAGAGAAGAGCATCACCTTGAAACCAGGGGAGGAATGGACTGGGAGAGTCGAGGTTGAAGCTGTGCCTTCGAGCTTCTGCTGCGATGATCTAGATCCTCATCTCAGGTTCTTTTGATTCTTCACTTGTGTGAACATTCGACACTCGTTTCGACGTTATTGAAGCCTGTGGTTTTTGGAAAATGGCTGATATAACAGTTTTGTCCTGTAGGGATTTGAGTAATTTATTCGAGCTCTCTTTTTAGTTTTTAGCTTGATTAGTAGTAGAATGTTATGTTTCTTATTATGCACTCTGCTTTTGGACGATATTAATATGTGATTTGTGACTTTAATGCCTTTTTCAGATAATAAATTGCACATTAGTTGCAGGATCAATTCTGCTACAGAAAACTGAATATTAATTAATATTTAGTACAACATAATGTTAATCGATATTAAAATGAATTAATTGCCATAAATTAAGAAATATAAATTTTTCTCATAATTTTTTAATTTAAGAAATAAATACATAACTTTACAATTTTTGTTCCAAAAAGAAGTTATAAAAAATCAGCAACACCAAAAAGATAGATATATTATATATGGACTTGCATACTGAGTTCGGTAATTAAAATCGATATATAACAAAGCATCCAGCGAGCTACTATAATTTCTGTATAAGTTGAAATCTAGCTAAGTTTCTTACGCATATAACACTGCAGTGGTTACAATCGGACACGGTGGGTATAGATGGTAACTATTTATATCCATACTCACAAACTAAATGAATATTAAATTATTCAAATCAACCACCTGTGGATATCCACCATGCGTCGGGTACTAGCGAACCCATCACCCATCAGGTAACCACAACCTATCACCCGTTGGATACCCATCAACCCACCACTCATGGGTATTTATTACCTGCAAAATATATAACTTCAATATTTAAGATATATTAGATATAATTTTTGGTGATAATCATATATAATTTTATGTAAAAAATAGATAACTCTGGTTAATATTAGGTGGATATGCATGTTTTTCGCCGGTATATGAGTTTCGCAGGTATGTATAATTAATATTTATATCCATATCTACTAACTAATGGATACTAAATTTTATCCACGAACCTATCCGTGAATATCAAATGACTTTCAAACACACATTTATTAAGGTCGGGTACCCGCGGATATCGAGTACCCACGAATAAATTGTCATCTCTAAATCAGTGTTATAGAATGCTATTAAAGGATCATGTCATGGTAGTCAGTAGATACGCCCCTAAACCACCATAACAATATTATGAATGGCGGTTCTAATAAAAAACTTAACATAATTATATACACAAAAAATATGAAATTAATAGTTAATTGCTTAGAATCCAATGGGTTGTTTCTGAACTCTTGAAAGAGTATTTATAGGCGTTTGGATTACGAACTAGCTTTTGTGGAACATTAAATGCTCGAACTAGCCGTTATTGATGTACTTCTTGCCAATAATGCATTATTTGTTGCCATTTCTGGTATGATCTTGTTTCCTAGAATTTGAGTTCTTTTACCAGAAGAGGTATGTGAGAACGAAGCCTACATGACACCAAATATGGATAGGTGGGCAGATAACCTATTTAGGCAGATCATCTTTACAACTTATACATATAACATACCTTGATCTGTGTGCTGAACAGATCACTCCTTGATCTGTTTGGATAAATCACCTTCTATGATTTGGATACTCCAGTGTTAGGCAGCATCTGGACAGTTCGTATCCTACGATCTGTGTCTTGGAAGCTCAGCTACAGATCTAGACTAAGAATAGATGTACTATAGATACTAATCATGACTCATGATATGTCTCTTTACATTGAAGGATCTTGAGAAAAAGATAAGTTTAGAACAAATCAGGTTAGGACCAGATCGTGACTCACGATCTGTTCCTTTACATGTTGATCTGTTATGCTAACACATGGAAGTAAACCTAAGTCTAAGTTGATATCTTATAGACAGATTTTAATAAAGATATTAATATCTTTACAGATCAGATTTGAAAGTGTATCTCAACCACTGTATACGTGTTGTACAACAATGAGTACAACAACAAGTCAGATTCTCCACTTACAGATCACTGTCTCCACTTGTGTGTTATGCAAACAACTCTCATACACAATCTCAAAAACAAGAAAAGGAAACACACGCTGTATTTCTGCGTTGGTTAAGTTATTTACCCACGCGAGTCTTACGACTAAAAATATTTTATTAAAAGAGTAGTAAACAATAGTTACAAGTAGCAGAAAACGTCTAGCTATCCTATCAACTACTTTTTTTAAAACACGATCTCAAGTGTACAACACACTAATGAGATACTAAAAAGGGAAACAAGTAAGTCTACTTGTAAATACGAGAAGTATTAATTCTCTCAAAGACTCTGCGCTTTTTCTCCAACGTCCACCTTCTGCTTTTAAAGAGGATTTGTAGCTTCTTCTTCAAGTCACCTAAGGAACGTGGGTGACTGCTCACAATTAGTGGACGTTGACAATTTTCTGTTCATGTTGCTGCGATATATGCGGGGAACATGGTTTGACTTGGTCAGTATAACTCTCATTCCTTATTTTCCTCGCTCAACCAACTCTCCTGGATTTTTGGCACTTCTCTCTCAACCTCTTTTGACTCTCCAACGTGTCACCATGAATGAAGCAAAATACTAATAGAGTTTAACTAACTCTATCAAGATCAACCACCACATATAGAACATACTACGATCTGTACTAGTAAACACTTAAAATAATTTCTAAGTGTGTGTTTCGATAACCATCATCAAAACTATTTCAAAGGGTTCCCAACAATTTTCCCATTTTTGATGATGTTGAAACCACAATTTACAGATTGATCATATGCAAGAAGGATTAACAGATGTAATGAATATGGAGTGAATAAGCATGCAAACAGATGACTGTTATTGGTAGTAACAAATAACAGAATAGAAATAGGCAGGGTCTGGACAAAGAGAGATTGTCGTCAGGATGCAAAAGATGGATATGTTTCTCATTATATCAACTGTTATGGGTTACAAAAATATACCCACTTTCAAGAAAAAATAAAGTAAAAATAAATTACAAAAGGTCTCGATTTAATTATCAAATAATTAAATATACACCCGTCAAATTAATTAAGAACCCTACAAGTTCAAAATTTATGCAAGAATTGAAACATAGACAGCCTCCAAAAAAACAATAACGATTTCAGTTTTCAAACTAATTCAGATTCATACACATGAATATATATTTCATTTGTTTAATAAAAACACAAAGTGTTGTACACCCAAACTGTTTTCCCTAATCTAAATACATCTTATTTGAATCTTGAAGTGTATTCGTGAATCTTGAAGTGTATTCGTGATCTAAGGTAATGATCAATGATACAGACATTAATCATTTATAGTAATTTTAAGGGAAGGCATTAATAGACAAATTCAATAGCTAAGTTTGGCATATGTATATTTTTTAATTTTTGTGATATTTATTATCTTGGAACTTGTGTGTTTTTTTGGATAAACATGTGGTTTAAATTTAGTTTATTTTATTTTTTAGCCTATAAATGATCTACATGAGCATTGTTTTTAATACTATTAAAGAACAATAGTTTTAAATTTTTATGAGGTTTAAACATATTTCTTTCGATCTCTTACTTAGTTTTCTCAAAACAAAATATTAAAAGTAAACATGTATATATCGTAAATTAAAAATTGTATTCACGAGCAAACATCTCATACAATACGTTATATTTATTGATGCATTGTAATCTGTAAAAATTATAAATTGGTTGAGACTAAAACATTGCATTCTAACCTAAATGACAATGCAATATACATGTATATATCAATGCAATTCCCATATATGTATGGTGCAATATTATATTATTAGTGCAACATTATATTATTAAACGATACAAAATAAAATAACATTGCAATTTACATATATATAACAATGCAATCCACATGTATATGTAGTGCAACGTAACGAGAGATGATATCCTCGTCTCCCTTGAGTGCTCCATCTTTGAGAAGCAATATGGAAGATGAGGTTACACACGGCAGGGAGGAAGTGCTTCTAAGTGAGAAAGAGGGATTCCTTGAGCTTTGGAAGGACGGTGTCGAGAAAGTTGGCGGTGGAACAAGGGTAGTCGTAGAAGACAAGGCAGCCTCTTCAAAGAAGAAGACATCTTCACTCTTTTTCTGCACTTCAATCTCAACTTTCTTCTGCCTCATCGAAGAAGACGACCTCGCGGCGGCAGGTGACGGCGGTGCAGCCGTGTAGTCGGAGAACATGAAGTTTACCTTCACCCTGGGCCCTTGGGACTCGATCGTTGCCCTATGATAGGCACGCACCGCGTCCTCGGCGTTCTCGAACGTTTCGAGCCACACATGCGCCGCCTTCTATTTAGCCCATTTTCGATCCCGTTTCTCGTATTTTTGATCATTAATATCATATTTTTAATTGCGTCTCATAATCTTTGTTCCAGTTTATCCTCTTGTTCCTATCTTTCATATTGTAGGTCGAGAGTAAGACAAAATGAAAGTTTGTAAGCATCGAAACGAGAAATAGGGATCGAAAGTACACAAAAATATGAAGTGAAGACATCGTGCGGGGGGTAGTGACTGCTACCCCCTAGTGATCACTAGGGCACCTAGGCAGAGCGCGGGGGTAGTGACTGCTACCCCCTAGTGATCACTATCTCACCTTGGCAGAACATGGGGGTAGTGACGGCTACCCCCTAGTGATCACTAGCTCAACCAGCCATAACCTAGGGGTAGTGACCGCTACCCCCTAGTGATCACTACCCTTGGCATTTTCAACTTCAAGTCAGAACACGGGGGTAGCGACTGCTACCCCCTAGTGAGCACTAGGAAGACAAATTTTCTCCCCTGTATAAAGTGTCCTCGCGAGATTTTAATATCGATCATTTTAGGGTTTGAAACCACGAGAGAAAACACAGTAGTCTAGTTCTAGTATTTCCATTCCATACTTTGTTCTTTAATTCTTGTTGTGGATTCGATCGTGATTCAACCCAGAGACCTTTTCTAGTGCATTATTTCCCATTTAATTCGTGAGTTCGTGTTGCGTTCTTAATTTGTTTATCATTTTTACTTTCTTGTGGCTTCTTTCTTGATTCAGTTTGAATTATTGATTTCTTATTCCATCATCTATGTTAATCAATCAATCGAAGCATGTTAAGATTTATTTCCTTTAATTCCTCATTCTTAGATCTAGGATTTAATTGCTTTCTTAATTCTCGCATAGATAATTCGTTTTTCCATTGTTTTAATATCACTCACCTAGGTAATTAATCAATTTAGTTATTAATCATTCAAACCCTAATTCTTTTAATTGCTTTCTGTTCAACAATGTAGATGAAGCCCTCTTTAGTTTCCTTGAGTATACAACTTGGGTTAACTTATTAATCTATAATGACCTCGTTCTCTTACGAGTAACTTAAATAAAATAAGTTGAAACAAATTTTGGCGTTGTTGCCGGGGAAGGCTTTAGGCATTTATTTGCGTTGCGTTTTATTTTCTATTTTTATTTTATTTTCTTTTTCTTTATCCCTTTTCTCCCACAAGGTGCGTTTGGTCTTTTGTTGGTTTTGTGTTTGCTAGGTCGCCAAAGCTTGAGACAAGAGTTGGTGCCCTTTGTTGACAACATCAATAGAAGAGAAGGTGTACTTGAGGAGCGATATAGGGACGTCTTCAACCTTGCCACCTTATTCGAAGAGAAATTGGTAATAATGGCCAAAGAAGAAGAAGCACCTAGGAAGCTCGGTGATTTTGCCAGGCCATCCTATGGCATCACGATATCTGCTATAGTACGCTTTGCTGCAGGAGAAATTATGAGCTGAAACACAACCACATCAACCTTCTGCCCCCATTCTACGGGTTGGCTAATGAAGATGCAGTCCTCCTCATTAGGGAGTTCTGCACAGCCGTTCAGTCCATCCCACTTCAGACAATCACCGAAGCTGAGCTACTAAGGAAGTGTTTCTCCTATTCACTGAAGGATATGGTGAAGTCGTGGTATCTCTCCCTACCAGCGATCTCTACCCACCTGGAATGCCGTCAGCAATACGTTCCTGCTCAAATACTATCCGAATCACAAGACACAACAGATTCAGCTTCAGATCATGCAGTTTGCTCAAGAACCTAACGAGCCGTTCCCTGAGGCGCTAGACAGATTCAGAGAGCTCCAGCAGCAGTGTCCGCACCATCAGTGTAATACCCTCAAATTTTAATTAGTAATTAATTGCTAATTTGAGATTTAATGAGGCTTTGCATCCTTAAGAAATAAAAATAAGAAAATTTAAGACTAAGATATATAGTTGAAATTGGTGAAGATAAGTAACCTAAGTGTTACTTAAGCATGATTTAGAGAAAGTGTTAGCATATTATGGAGGATCATAATATGATTAGAGAAAATAACATAAGAGAATTCTTCAAAATTCTAGAAGGTGGTAAAAGTGATGAATAATCACTTAATAAATTAAATCAAAATAAAAATTAATTATGGAATAAAAATCTAGTTGCACTATTCTTGATAAACATAAAAACAAAGATTTCTTCTTCTCCCTCCATCATAATTTTCGAACACCATCATCTCCCAACACCATAAAAATTTTTCTTCTCCCAAGCACCATAGAGTGATTTAAGCCCCATCAAATATAAAGATTAGTGAATTGAAGTTAAATAGCTATACTCTATTATGTTTATATGTTTTATTTTGATAAAGTATGATTTTTGAAGTATGATGATGGAGAGTCTAAATTGAAGTATTAGTGAAGTTTATTATTATTTCATGATTAAAGCATGATTAAGGTGGAAAGCATGTAGGAAGAGGAAGAATATGTAGGAATATGATGACATAGATGAAGATATGGCCTTAGGGTTTGAAATTAAATTATGTAATACTTGTGAAGCTATGCTTAAATCAAGTTGATATTCATGTAATTGAGCATGTTTAAACATAAGATTAGAAAGAAATTTGATGAAAAATCCAAGGTATAAAATTATGAAATTTTTGAAAATTATGAAATAAAGAACTATGGGATTTTGATTTTATTTGTTTAAATTGATATCATATTTGAGCTTATGGGCATGAATAATGTCTAGAATAATTTATTTAGAATTTTCCAAGCATTAGAAATTAATTTTCAAAATTTAGTAAGTTTATGGAATTTCTAAGTTTAAGTACATGTTGATGCTATTTGGACTAAGTGATGATGCATTGAAGTTTATTAAGCAATATTAAGCATGGTTAAATCAAGAGATTAAAGATAGAATCATTCTTACATTAAGATCTTTAATTTTCAAGAAGAAGGGCATGATTAAAACTTACACATAGAGATTTTATTTGTTTGATTTAAGGTGATATTTGAGATAAGGAATGAATATAATGACTAATGTGAATTTATTGGATTTTATTAGCCAAGTATGTAAAAGTTAGAATTTGTTAGTTTACTATGTAAAGAAGTGATATAATAACATAGATGATAAGTGATTAATATAGCCCAAAGATAGAAGGATGCAATAGCCGAAGAACTTATAACTATAATAGTTGGCAATCAAGTGAATTACAAGAAGAAGAATGAGATTATGAATTGATGATTCCATAGAAAAGAGTATGATTTCTTATTCTTAAATGTTTTAATTAATGTAAGGTTCAGCTGAGAAAGAGAAAGAAGCAAAGAAAGAAAAAGACGAAGCCTCGGGATAAATAGATTAATCTATCCAGGTGGGCTTTCGAACTAAAGAATTATTTGTGTTGATATGTTGTTATGTTTAAAGAAGTTTGACTTGCCTGTTTTGAGCATGTTGCATTTTACCTATCTACAAGAGAATTACGATATCGGCCTTATGCCGGACGAGCTGCCGGTAAAGGTTTGTGTACACATTAGACCGTGAGCCGGTGAGCGGACTGGCCGGTCAGAGTGTTTGAGAGGGAGGCCTACCTCTCAACACTAGAAAGTAGATATGGTATCATAGATTTAAGATATATGTCTGCAGACACATTTGATGCATGTTCAGTTTTTATTGTTTTGAGAAAGAAAAGATATATGTTTTATGAAGCGTATGCAGGTTATTTCTTAAAAACCCTGTATATGCTAAAGTTGGAAAGTCAATCATATAGCTCTAAGAGCAAGTTTTAAATGTTTTTGGCATGTGTCCACTGAGTGCTTTATGTACTCACGCCCTGCATGTGTTTCTAAACGTGCAGGTTGAGCTGGGAGATGGCGTGGAGCTGAACACTGTAGTTTAGTTTTGGATATGTAAATATTGAGTGAGATTATGGTCATCTTGTTAAACTTTTTTGGACATATTTTGTAAGCCCCGAGTTATATGTCGTCATACATATAGCTCAACCACTCTTTCCGTTGTGAAACCCAGTTTCCTCGTTGTTGTTAATTTGAATGTTTCGTACCACTATGTTTGGTTAGCTTATGAAATCCATGTTGGTACTTTCCTTTGTGAATCATCATGTTCAACCCTTTTCCTTGGTTGTTTGAGTTTTACCTTTGGTAAATTGAAATCCGAGTTCATAAATTGTACGAGTTTTGTTTTCGCTAGAAACAGGGCAGCAGGTTGAAACCCCTTTTCCGTGCGTTTCATCTATCCGAATTCATGTAAAATGGATACCATTTTAAAGATCTTTTCAATGCCTTTCTAACGGTTCCTTCGGATCTCAATTCGGAGTCCGGAAGAGTAAGTTATGAGCTTTTGAAGTTGAAGTGTCTAATCTGCTCTGAATTTCCCGCGAAAGTTTTTATTTAAATTTATCCTTGAGATTAAACTTCATTTCCAAGAGTTTCTTAAGTTAATCGAGTCGTGGCCTAATTACTTAACTAAGAAAGGGTTAAGAAATTGGGCTGTGACAGTTTGGTATCAGAGCGGTTTTCTTTCTTGAGTCTATGAGTTAGTAAGAGCTCAGTGTTCAGAATCCATCTCCTACAACTCAACCAGGTAAGAAATTAGAATGCATTTTCAGATAAGTTGAGAATTTTAATTTTAGCATGCTAGTGTTGTATTTCTGTATAGAGTTTGATTTGAGAATGCATGCAAAGTATGAGTTCAGATATTTTATCTATGAGAAATTTAGATAAATCTTGAGAAGAATAGAAAGAGAAGGTAGTATGATAGATAAGAATTTATGGTATAAAAACATAAGTTGTATTTTATAGGATGGTGAGAAGGGTGACTACTCCACGAAAGAGTACGAGGCCTAGACCTACCGTTATGGGAAGAACGAATATTTTCTACGAACTTAGAAGAGGAGAAGAACAAGATTTGATCGAGTTTCTAGAGCAACTTCAGAGCATGTGGTGTCGGGTCAGGGAGTTTGGGGTAACTGAGTTTGATGGTATAATTCAATTAGTGAATGTTTTACTCGTTGATTGGCAAAGATGGGCTGCTTCTCGTGCACTTGATTTTATTGCTGATAATCAGGGTCTTGATGAACCAGTTGATTTTAATGGATTTATTGATGTTATCATTAGACAATATCAAAGTACTCAGAATCCACCCTTTGGTTCTTATCCTTCTTTGGAGGAGTTTATTCCAGCCGTTCATTCTATTATTTCATCCGGTGTTCGTACCCGGGATGAACATTCTCATCCAGAGGCTGGAGAAACCGTTGTTCTAGAAACACTTGTTGAAGAACCCCCTTTTGTTGAGCTTAATGATCCTATTGTTCCTTCGGATCATGAGACGATCATTTCAGAATTTTCACCAATTCCTCTTGATGATAATTTTCTCAGAATGTTTCTGACTTTTCTGATCTAGATTCTGAGATGTTCCCAATTGATTTGGATTGGTATGATCAACCTTTTGCTTCCCCTCCACTTCAAGCCACTCCAATTCAAGCTATTCCAGATGAATTTCTATCTGAGATCTCATTTTCACCTCAGAGTCCACTTCCAGTTGAATCTTCTCAGTCAGAAGCAGGACCTTCTCGATCATCCAAAGTTAAGAGATCTTTTAAATATGAACTTGAATTTTTGCCCAGTATTGACACTACAAAGCAGCAACCCCTCCAAATTAGTCAAATGTCTTTCATTAAAGATCCTTCTGAATTAGAACCATCACTCTCATTTACCAGTCGCTCTTATGGACCACCACCACCAGAGTCAGATAGCATGGAAGAAGAGTCAGAGTTAGAGAATGATGAAGAAGATTAAAGACTTAATGAAGCAACAAACGATGCCGGAAATAGTAGAATCAACATCAACCAGGAGCAAGACAGAAGTAATGTTGTTTCGTCACGAGGGATAGATTAAGGATAGAGAAAAGTTCTTTATTAGAGAAATGAACAAGGGAAAGTTTAATGATGTATATATGTAAGTAGTTAAGGAAGTAGTAAGATAGAACGTAGTATGGGATAGGGTGAAATAGATAAGTGGGAGCCCTACCATGTACCAAACCTTTGTTTGATAAATAAAACTTTGTCTTCCTTAAAAGAAGTTTCTTCTTTGACATGCAAATTTGAACTTGTGATATTAACATTTTGTTCCTTCCTTACTTAAACTTATTGTTTAAACATGAGAAATTATTTTTGTTGAGCCTGAATTGTTATTGAGAAAAACCCTGCGTTCTTTTCAGATTGATTATGTACATACTGCATATATTGTACTCATTAAATTGTAAATTGCAGTATGCCACCTCGACGTCGCATCCCTACACCTGAAGAAACAGGACAAGAAAGTGAAAACACTCCCCAACATTCTTCTGCACCTGTACTTCCTCAACCCAACAGAAAGATTTCTGTTTTAAAACTTTCTATGTGATACTGTGCAAGCATGGATATTCCTTTTCATAAAATGATTTCGCAAAAAGGATTTTAAATGGCATAACCCACGGGGTACATTAGTACTCAATCCTGCAAAATTTTTTCAAATTATTTTGCAGATTGAGCAGTTGGCGGTGTCGTGCGAGGCTGATGAAATGGTTGTTGCAAATTGTCATGTTATGTATTCCGCTGCCAAGCTCATGTTCTTTTCCAGTCTCTGATTCTTCATGCTATTGGCTTCATGACAATAAATGATTCATTGTTCTTTCACGAGAATTATTATTTTCTATTACATGCATTCATGTTCATAGGAGAGCTTAGAAGTAGTCAGCCCCTCTTGGACGCTCAACTCCTCGGCCCCTTGTGTAGTGTTCGAGCGAATGCCGACCACACTTGGTGAGCTGGGTGAGTGACTCCTTTTGGCGAGCTAGGCTCACTAACCTTTGCCTTTGATCGACGGTTCTTATTGAACGATTCGGCCTCTCGAGGATTCTGGATTACCGTTCCTACGAGACGAGCTGTATTATCTCCAATCCCGTCTTTCATATTGGATGATTCGGCTGCTTGGGATTCAGGATTACCGTTCCCATGAATCGAGCTATATTATCTCCAATTCATTTCATCTTGGACGATTCAGCCGCTTGGGATTCTGGATTACCGCTCCAATGTAATGAGCTATAATCTCCAACCCCGTCTTGCATTGCATCTCTTTGCATCCAATTGTTCATTGATCATGACATCATTGTTGACTATAACTATTGGTGGATTTATTTGTCTCTTCCCCCATTCAGATTAGTCCTAGTTATAAATGAGTTACTGTCCATTTTTAAGGACAATTCTTCTATCATGATTACACGTTCCATGTCCCCCTTTCTTCCCGCTTCTTTTCTTTCCCCCCGTCACGCTCTGGCGCGTGCGCCGTCCCTTGGGATCGGGGCGTGACACATTCGAAGGATCGGAAGGCTTGGAAGAGAGCTTCAGATCAGAAGCTGAAGTAAGAGCGGTCACCAGCCCTCGGCTCTGCCCACCCCTCCAGCACGCAAGTGTAGTGACCGCTACCCCCCAGAGACCACTACTCCAGCGGAAACCCCAGTCTTTCTTTCTTTACTCCGCCATTTTTATTCTTTTCTTTCCTCATTCTCTCCGCCGATCTTTATTTCCTCATTTTCTTTCCTCTCCAACCTTTCTCCAATCTTCCCCCACCATCTTAATCTTTCCTCTCTACACGCTACCACCACCACATCCCTCACCCCAACTCTATCCTTACCCATCTTTTCCTTTCCACAACCGAGCGCCGACCACCACCTTCCACCGGTCACCACTTGTCACCGCCTCCAGTCGCTGTCACCACCTCCAGTCGCCCGTCACCATTTTTATCCACCATCTCCGGCCACCAATTCTTCCCTTGTTCTCTCCATCATGACTCAAAGCTCTTTCTTCCTCAAATGGAATTGATAGGCCCCATACAAAGGGTCATTTACACTACCCATTGGTTCATTAGTACCAATCTAGACTCCTCCTAACCTAGACTATTCACTCAGAAACTGTACTGCTATCTCACACTAGACTGGTTTTGTTATTCGATTCATTAGCTCATACTCGATATCTATCTGGATTCTATTCCTATTCACCCGCACTCTTATCTCCCTTCTTGTCCTACACTAGAATCTATGGGCGAGTTCAATCACCAATCATTGATGGTTCTAGAACAAGCCTACGTTACATGCAATAGTACCCAGAATTACTACTGGAAAAATATATAAAAGATCATTGGGCCATGTGGGTTCTCCGTAACAATTATGACCCATGCCTTTAGCCAATTTAGCTGTACTTGACAAAGACGCAGCAATGCCTAACGGCCAAATCTTACTTTTGAGTCGGGTTCAAGATCGAGCATTTGATTCGGGCTTAATTCCCACCTTTCATCGAATTCAAGAATTCTTGATTCATGAACTTTACGATCTAATCTCAAACATCATCAGCGGATTTCAAGTTGCTTAGTCAAAAACGCACGTTTGAACACCTAACACACTATCACCACATAAAATACTAACATCACTCACCATATCTGAGCCATCAACATGAATGTCACCCTCCAATAATAGCAAGAATTCTTTAAGGGAGTGGAAAGACGAATCGGAAGATGGTAGCGTAGCTGTCCCGGATTTGTCTCTTTCATCCCTTGTAGCTTTGGCTTTCATCTCCTTGCCATAATTCAGAGGAGAAGCACTATTCACGTTCACAATCAGAGTAGGAAGAGAAATACAAAAATTGGTGGATTACACCTTTCAAGAATGAGGAGCTCGAGAGATGTGAGTTCCCCTCCTGTCTCACAAAGCTACAAGAAAGAAAGGAGAAGATAACTTCCAATTTTACCTACCACGGTTCCTTATCAGAATAAGACAAACCAGTAGAAAAAGTAGGAGAAGAATGCTTCCAACATTTTCCCTTGAAAGCTTGGTTTAACCAGTGTTTGTAAGACTGGAAATTTCGGTGGCATATGGAAGGAAGGCCTTTTTTGCCTTTTCGCTTATAATATTATTAATAATGTGGTCTATAACTTCCGCAGTGAGTGGTTAAAGGCATAGCATTGGAACTGCTATGTACATTGATGGACATTGCACATGACACGATCAATTCGACTCAAGGTCCGGCGCTAATAGAAGTTGCTTAATTTCCTAGTAGCGAAGGAAAGGGGCAGGGCTTTTTTCGTAGTAATAGTGGGCGGGTCTCATGAAATCTATGCCGGCTGTCGGAATCAAACGAAGGTCGAAGGACCATTCAATTCATGTTGGGGCATAGCAACGACCTCGCCTGGCGCCATTCTTTTTGGGGAATAAAGTAGCGTGTCGGATATTACCGCTCTTAGTGCACTGGGAATACCGATTGATGTTAGCTGCAACTCTCCTCTACACGGGTTCACCTCGCTAAAGAAATTATCTATCAACTACTTATGATGCGGTCTAGGCCTGCCGGCCCCTATCTGCTACCGAGCCGGCCTGGTACCTCTTGACAATGTCCGCGCACCCCTTCCATAGTCACTAGATGCACTCACTACAATCACCTTTATTATCATTTCATTCGAGGATAGCCTATCAGTCTGACATGCCAGAACCCTGTCGAGGGCTTGAACCAAAGGACAGTTTGAGCTCTTCGTGAGCTCATTCGTAAAGAAGATCCCTTCCTAGTGAAACTAAACATAAACTGGGATCTATAAGTGAAAACAATAACTCAGGTTGTTTGGAATTGCATTGCGGGGGAAGTGAGGGCTAAATCAGGAGGGCTAGATAGCCGCAGGGAGAGAGATGCACCCACCCCGTCTCCACTGGATCTGTTCCCGAGAGTACCCTCAGAAAAAGGATCCTTTCCTCTCCCTAGCCATTCCAGGTTAAGAAGATGTGAAAGCGCGTTTATCTCTATAAGAACGGTACGTTCTGAGGTGTAAAGTAGGAGAGAAAGGATGTCATAATTGGGGTTTTGAATAAGACGACCTTTTGATTTTTCATTTTATTCGTTGAAAAAGTAATAAGAATGAGAACATAAATATCATAGCGATCTGTTACATATTGAGCAGGCTAAGTCTAGCAAACAGAACATAAAATAATTCTAAGTGTGTTTCGAAAGAACATCATCAAAACTAAATTTTGTGAGGGCTTCCCAACAATTTCTCCCTTTTTGATGATGTCGAAACCACACTTTACAATATAATCATAAGTAACGCAATACGAGCTATCTGGTTTGAAGTTCCAAATGGGTTAATATTTCGTTATAACTTATAACAAATAAATACTTTAAATTGAGTACTGGACAATGAGAAATTGTCATCATATATAACCCTTTCATTTCATTATATCAGAACAATTGTGAACAAGTTGATTACAGATGACAGTGTCTAGAACATCAGATTAAAGAACAACAAATGATAAAAGAAAATAAGAAAATCAGCTAAACCATCTGCTTCCTTTCTTCATCTTCGCGTTCTGTGCATCAGAGGTTAATTGCACACTCCCGTAGATTCCATCTCTGACTCTGGCGTAATTTGGATCGTGATTGTCAATTTTGTAACCTTTGACCTTTGCAATCATGTTAATGCAATTGAGCAGATAGGTCTTATCAGGCAGGTTGCTTCCAGGGATCATAGGGCACTACATAAATTCCCTTTCTGGTGCCTTGATCTACACCTTTGCTGTCTTTGCTGCTGCCCTAATCCTCTGCACGAGCTTCTTTTCTGGAAAGTTTTCCATGTATCTGTAGAAGTCCTCGTCGGTAGGTTGCTCTAAATATGTAGGCTCTTTGAGAAAGTATCTGTTCAGAATAAAGCCTGTCTTGATAAACTCCCACTCCCTCTGGTCATTTTCTGGTACCCAAGAGTCTTTGGGTGTCCGCTTCTGTAAAGATAGTGAGCATGCTTTGAAGGATTTCTTCTTCTTTGCACTCTGAGATGCTGGCTGGGCTGGTGATATATGTTCTGCTCTTGCTGGAGAGAAAGGCATTTGGTAAGCCTTCTCCCTCTCAGCCTATTCAGCTTCTCTCTTTTCTTTGATGGCTCTCTCCTTGTAAAATTGTGCCCTAAATGCTGGGTCTATCCCAATATATATGATGAAATCAAAGTGATTCCTACTTCAATTGTCACAAGCTTCTTCTGGGCTAACTCCAAGAAATAATAATTCAGTGAATTGAGCGGTTTCATCATCTGTCATGGGCTTCTTGCCCTTATCCTTCTGTTGCTGCTGCTGTTCTGGCTCCAGTGTTGGGTCTGGCCTTGGTGGTGTATAAGCTCTCTGTTCTGGCTGTTGTTGTGCTAACTCATTCCTATCGCCGCCCTTATCACCTCCTTTACCTCCCTTGTCTGACCACCCTTCCCCCTTTTCGGCATCATTAAAAGAGGATTTGATGAGTGAACGAAGGGATTCGATCTCTTCCTTTATCTCCTCGAGCTTCTGCTCGACATTTGCTTTGAAGTTTAGCAGGAAGGTAATGTTCTGGTTGGCATCATCTAGCTTCTTCTCCAGACGGTTGTTCATTGTTGATAGGGTCTTTTCATAAGTACCCTGAAGTTCTTCCATCGTAGAGAGTCTGGTGTTCTGGTGGTCATATTCTGCTGGTGTAGGATACAATAGATCGTTGAGAGATTTTCCCAAATTATTCTTCAGAATCTCCAGACATCTTTCCTTTTCAAATTCTTCCAATACCTGTTATAATCATCACAATTATAGAATATTTAGTAAATCTTGTCAGAAAATAACTTTATAGACTAAGATTAAGTCGATAATTATCAGAAATCGATACGAATTTCTGATTTCCCCCTTGATTAAGGAATCTTTTATGGAAAATTAATTTCCACATGGCATGGCAAAAATTTCTTCCATTTTCACAAGTGTTGAGTACTCCAGATAGTCCGGTTTCCATGTTTCTAGTACATTGTTCTTTGTCAATCTGATTTTAGTGATTTGGTGTGTGAAATGATTGAGTCTTCTGTTTCCAGTGTGTTGCTTCCAATCAGTCTATTTCTGGTAATGTGCATATTGATCTGATATCAATTTGGTTCTAGTGATCTGATATCAGTCTGGTTCTAGATAGTCTGTGACATGAATTTCAACAGTATTGTAACTGTAATCTGTATCTTCTCAATCTGCTACCTGATCTGGT
>JAPKLX010000541.1:9550-22528 GCA_026898415.1 Leonotis leonurus
ACTATCTGTTGGTAAGAGCAGATAGTGATGTTCACTATCTGTTGGTGAGAACAGATAGTGATGTGGTGCATACTATCTGTTGGTGAAAACAGATAGTGACAAGCGGCGTGAACACTTTCTGTTGGTATGGAACAGATAGTGGAAGCGGGAGCAACTCGCTGCTGTCTTAGCGAAGAGCAGCTCGCTGCTGAGTGCTAGGGCAGATCGTATGATGGAAGCTACTACCTGTTAGAGACAGCGAGAGAAAGAGTGAAGGAGAGACAGCGAGAGGAAGGACAGCTCGCAGACGAGAGACAGCGAGAGAAGGGGATGGAAATTTTCTAAGTATGAATCTAGAGATAGTTAGGTATGAGCCAACTTAAAGTTACTGGGCTTCACGTAAATAATTTGGGCCAAGCCTAACTAGGAAAATAATGGACCAATTGATTTAAAGATTTGGGCTACTTAAATTAATCAAATGGGTTAAACCAATTTGTGTCGTGGATTAAATGAATCATGTAGACGGATTACGAATAATTCTATTAGATGGAATTTATCTATTTATTTAGACCAAGCCCAAGAAGTAGAATATTAATTAATTTAGATAATTAATTTATAATTGGTTCACTAGAATGTAATCTTCAGAATTGATTTAATTGTGAGTCATACTACGAGATATGTATTAGCTCAGTTATCTTAACCTATGAAAGACTTATAGATATTTTGACTTAAGAATCAATATATTAAATTAGAGATATATTAGTAGGACCTAATGTATCAATTAGAATTTAATCATAAGAAATGATTAAATTATAAACCATGCCTATGATAGCAGTTAAATAATTAATTGCTTCAAGTTAAGAAGCAAGATATCAAATTAGGAATGTCTTTAGCTATATTACCCAATATCTATTTATTCGGGTATAGTAAATCCTCGAGCTATACCGTGACTTAGAAATCATCGAATGACTTATCTAGAAATACAGCTCCTAGACTCATGTACTAGTCGATCTTTAAGGATCGAGACCAAACCCTTATAAAAACCAAGGATAGTAATTCCTTGCACTTAGAATTTATTTGATATACTCGAGTAATATATCTCACCCGAGATTCATATGAAAGGTTTCGACGAGAGGTCGGATCCGCATCACGAGAATAAGGCAAACACCAATCAAGACCATTCAAGTAGGCTTTCTTATACAACTAAAATTATGTGTGTTGTATCAGTTTATGTTTCATTTCAAAAAGCATTTGAACTGAAAATATGTTTCAAGTATTGTCTGCCATAAAGTGTTTATGATTTTCGTATGATACCTATCTGCTCAGTGAAGTTAAAAGAATCGAATTCGGGTCCCGGTTGGATAGCTATCCTACTAGGACTAGTGTACACAAGGTAACCGTGAGTCATCGAGCGGGTTGGCCGGTTAAAGTGACCGTGAGTCATCGAGCGGGTTGGCCGGTCAAGGTGTTCGTGGAAGGTGGCCACCTTCCCGACACAAAGAAGAAGAAGTTACAGATATGGTAGATTACTAAAGAACTTAGATCATGATCGAACTTTAAGATTTCACAAAAGGATTTTAGTGAACATAGGTTCTTTAGAGACAAAATCCCTATGATTCACTTACAATGGCATGACAATTATATTTGTATGTGTGCGATTTTGGCATGTGTCTACTGAGTACAATTTGTACTCAGTCCTGCATATATTTATAAATGTGCAGGTTGAGCGATGATGAAGGAGGAGTGCCACATTCGGGCTTTTTGTCGATCTCTTATTAATTGACTCTTGGGGGTTCTACATGTCTTCACACATGTAGAGCTTTTAGCGATCCGAGTAACTTTCCGCTGCCAGTATGAGGTTTTTGTGTAATAAACCTAAAGACTCAAATTTCCTTCATGATAAGTTCTTATGTATTGAGCATAAGACTCAAGTCCCTTCTTGCTATTCATATATGATGAATTATTCGCCCAGTTATGAGATTGATGTTTAGTTTAGTCTATGTTCCATTGCCCCATCTCTATACCGGTTTCTTTAATCCCTTCCCAAGTCACGGTTTCCCCCGACTTCGCTATCCATAGCGGAGGGCGGGCGTGACAGAAACGTTAATCGAGCCCGAAACATCATGCAAAATGAGAAAACTACAAGAATGAAGACAATGAAAATACGAGTTTAGACAACCAAAATGAGGTTAAAAATCCCTCCACACACAAAACTTTGCTTGTCCTCAAGCATAACATAGTCTAAAATATCCATAGGAAAAATCTAACATTACATAGAGATCATAGAAGCAAGTGGTCCACTTAGATTAGATACTTATCAATTCGAACAAAGTAAAACAATGATGCATACAGTAACATCGAGATCACATAACTGGCTAGAGTTTTTATCCCTTCACTGTATTAGCGTATCTTTCTCTTTTCTTTTCTTTTCAACATGAGGAATATTAAGGATAATGTAGAGTAGAGATAAGAAGGACATCCCTAAAGTGCTGCATTCAGTGCGAAAACATGGGAGGAAAAACTTGAAAATAACTAAGAACTAAGGGAAAACAAAGGTTAGTCGATCACACATTCACATGAAAGGAAATAAAGCAATAATGGGAAATATCGTGGGCTGCCTCCCACAAAGAGCTTCTTTTACGTCATTAGCTTGACGAGATAACTAATTCAACCAAGAGTGTAAAAATTGGAGTTTGACTCCACAACTTCGGGCATGGAGTCATGTTCTATATATGGTTTTACTCGAAGCCAATTTATTCGAAATGACATATTCCCCTTTTTAGCATGCCAGCATCACGCTTTGATGGTAGAGTTTTTTTGATAATGAGTGAGGCGATCCTTTGAGACTTGATCTTGTTGAGACGTGTTTTAGGTCCGGTATTTGGGCACATGAGGGCCTCCGCGTAGGTTAGTGAAGAGTCGGGCTGAAAAGTGGAGTCAGCGGCCGCTGGGTTGTCAACGATCGCTGGCTCGGTGAAAGGTGGGGCGCTGGCTCACGGGCTGGGCGTGCGCTGAGCGTTGGCTGGTGCTGATGCAGGGTCAATAGCCGCTGAGGAGTCAGCGGTCGCTAACCAGACTGTATGGTGATTTTCCGCGCTTGCCTCTCCATGGGTGCTGAGGTCCCGCACCCGCTGAGTTGGCTTCTCATCAGGTTTTGCTCACTCTTTAAAATTCTACTTGACCAGTCTCTTTTTGCGCGTCCTTGCCTTTCCTTTGAGTGACTTCCTTACTACAAAAACCTGCAAAATAGAATTCTCGACCAAAGAATTATTAGTATCTATATAGCAACATGTATCAATAAAATCGACAGAAGGTGCAGTGTGAATCCGGTGCGCAAAGAAAGATACTTCATCATCAAGGACAAACATTTTAATGGTACCATTTTTAGCATCAATAATAGTATTCGTGGTAGTAGTAAAAGGTCTTCCTAGAAGTAGTGTATGTTCAACTCCATTCTCATGCACATCTCCTATCTCAAGGACAACAAAATCGACAGGAAAAATTAATCCACCTATTTTAACTAGAACATCTTCGATTATGCCTCTATGGTGTCTCACAGATCTATCCGCTAGTTGTAAACACATGCGAGTGAGTTTCAATTTACCTAATCTTAATTTTTTAAAAATAGAATAGGGAATAAAATTAATTCCAGCTCCTAAGTCTAACATGCCAAATGTTGCCTTACCTTTTGCCTCATTGTTTTGTGTTGTTCGAATTGATGAGTATCTAGTCTAAGTGGACCACTTGCTTCTATGATCTCTATGTGACGTGACATGATGATAGGAAGATTCATTTTGGAACGATTTGAAGTCTTGTCAATCATGCATGCCATGTTAGATTTTTCCTATGGTTATTTTAGACTAAGTTATGCTTGAGGACAAACAAGATTTTGTGTGTGGAGGGGTTGATTAGCCTCTTTATGGTCGTCTAAACTCGTATTTTCTTTGTCTTTACTATTGTTGTTTTCTCACTTTGAATGATGTTTTGAGCTTTATTTAGGTTTCATTTTATGTTTCAGGATCACAAGCCTAAATGAGTGTTGGAGTTGGAAAAGGGACGAGAAAAGATCGAGAAATGATGAAAGAACAAAATGAGGGCCGAGAGGATAAGTCAGCGATCGCGTAGCCTTAAGCGACCGCTGACTAGGCAGGGATGTGCCAGACCAAGCCACGGCTGAGCCAGGCATCGAGCGAGGGCCAGCGACCGTTGACTCCAGCGGCTGAGTCGAGCCAGTGCCTAACGGCCTCAGCAGATGGCACGAAGGAGCGTCTAACCGTGCCACTCAGCGGTCGCTGACCGTGAGCGGCCGTTGACCCTCCTTCTCGCCTATAAACAGTCGATGCATTTCACACATTGAAGACATCGTTTTCTAAACCTTTTTTGAGACCTTTTTCCATACATTTTGCACTTATATTTCGAGCACCTCTCGACATATTGTTCTATGTTCGAGACTTTTGATTTTTAGTTAGTCGTTGTTTGCTTTAATATTAGATTCCGAAGGATAGCCGATTGCAAACATTCTAGTTCGTTGTTCTTTTCCGATTATCGTTGTGGATTCAAGTTCATTCCAGATTATTAATCAAGTTTGCTTCTGTTTTATATTCCAGGTTCATTTTTATTATTAAGTTCTTTTATTTGTTTATGCCTTCGTTTTTCCTATTTCGTTTATTCGTTCTACGTTCTTTTCGATTTTAAACACCATAGTGCTTTCTACATTCTTTTTAATTCCGATCTCCGAGTTACTTGCATTCCTTTCAACTCGCTTCTCATTTTCTTAGTTTGACAATTCGTTTATTCATTTTTTTTCATTAGTTTAGGATTTACATTCTTTCATAATTCATATTCTTCGCCTACTTTTAGAACCCTAAAATATTCTTTTACTTGCTTTTGCTTTTGAACAAAGAGTTAAATTGCCCTGCTAAATCTTCCTTGAGAATACGACTTGGGTTGGCTTATCATTGCTAGACGACTTCGTTAGATTGCGAGTGACTCGAAACAATTTTATTCGAAATTTTTTTGGCTCCGTTGCCGGGGAAGGCTTTGGAGATTTAATTCATTGATCTTTTTTTCTTTTATTTTGTATTTAATATGTGTACTTCTTTCTTCTATATTGTGGTACACGTAATGTGTTTGTTGAGTGTTGAGTATGCAAGGTCTTCGCAGTGCTAGAAAGCCTATGATGCCCTTCATCGACAACATACATCGAAAGCGTGAGATCTTAGCCACCGTAGAAGAAGACATCGAGCGCATTGATGAATTCTTGCTAGCGCAATTATTCAAAGAGATGGCTGATGAGATTGTTGATGAGATACCACGCTACATGGGCGATTTCACTAGGCCCTAGTTCAATGCCACCACTACTTCAGCCATTGTTCTTTGTACCGCAGTAAGAGATTACGAGCTGAAACTGCACCATCGATCTCTTCTACTGACCTTGTTGGTCTCGAAAGAGCAAGGTTTGGTGTATGGGGGGGGGGAGGGGGGGGAATACACCAAATGCAAACTTTTTAGTTTACTTGACTAACTACTTAGAGAGTTTAAGCTTTCTGAACGAAGATTGCTTAACTTTGACAAACCAGATCGATCTTGATCTGTCCAGATAGATACTCTCTTGTGAATAACACTTAGCAAATATCTAGAGTGATCTTGATCTCCAACAGAGCATTGTGTGCGGAATATGGTGGACTTAGTATGTGTTCTTGTTTAGAAAAACCTTTTAAAAGTTTAATCAGATAGATTAGCAGATTGATTAAGAAATGTAGTTTGAATGATTGTGCTAGTTAGCAGATAAACAACTAAAATTAAAATGCAGAATGTAAATAACACAATTTTTTTTACGTGGTTCGAGAAACCCCCTACGTCCACGGTCCAATCCAAACTGGATTAGATATCCACTACTAGGATACTCTCTTCTTGATACTCACTTAGAACGAGCCACAAGTTTCAAGCACAATTTGGTTGAAACTTATGCACGAATAAGGGTCGTGTCCCTTTACAACTTACAGAAAACTACTGTAACTGGATTACTTCACGTCAATCCACTAGAAAGCTACTAGGTAGTGAAGTTATCCTTCCTTCTTCTCGATAAGACAGACTTGAATCGAGTTGGTGTGATTTCGATCACGAATAGTTTAGAACACGATCTGGTGTGTTGAAATCTTCTCAACTAAATGCTTCGATGAGTGAGTTGATTCTTGAGCAGAGTAACAACTTGTTGATTGATGATAATAGTCCTGTACTGTTCAAGTCTTGGTTCCAAGCTTTTATAAGTATAGAATTTGAAATTATAACCGTTAGACTTGATTGGTTTGAATTGAAAGTGATTACCAATCAAGAGATATGAATCCCTGATTTATCTCTTCTTGCATTTGGAAAATTTGATCGAATCTTCAATAAATATGGAAAGTAGATTGTTGATAGATGCTTCTTTCCTTCTCCGCATGTTAATTGATTCTCCTTCCAAATTTGATCTTTAATAGATATCATTTCCATCTTCGAGAGATCTGTTGATGTGGCAAGTAGTCTTGGATTCATTTAAGTACATATGGACATAATGTCAGATTACTGAAGATGATCTGGTACTATCTGGCTCATTTTGGATAACAATTTGGTTAGAACAGATTGACGACGATCTGGTCATACTATCGATCTGTTCCACAAACAAATGCTCCAAAGCATGGTAGAGGACTTTGTGAGTAATCTTGACTTAATCAGATTGAGTGGCGATATGTCAGATCATCTGCTTGCTTAATCTGCTATTTGATCTGGTCCACGAGCGAGTAAAAAGGACAAAATAACTTCTATAATATTTTAATCCCTTACATTTTAAGTTATTCTCTAAGATGATGTTCTCTATCAGATTCACTTTATACATTAGTGATCTGGCACAGTTTAGAACAGATTAAGACTTAGCAAGCCGAATAAAATTTAAGTGTGTTTTGAAAGAACATCATCAAAACTAAATATTTTGGGGTTCCCAACATACCTACCATGGACTCACTTGTGAGGATGCCCTAACTTTCATCCGAAAATATTGCACGGTGGTGCAGACTTTCCCGGGTTTGGTGCAGGGGGGGGGGGGGGAATACACCAAATACAAATTTTCAGTTTACTTGGCTAATTAATCTTAGAGAGATTAAGCTTTCTCGAAGAGAGATTGCTAGGTTGACAGATCAGGTTCACTCACCAGGTTTACTACCGATCTGTCCAAACAAGGTCTCTCTCGTGAGTTACACAATGCAGATAGCAAGAGTGATCTTGTTATCTAACAATGAGTAGTGTGCGGAATATGGTGGATTTAATTTGTTTCTCTTATTAGAAAATATATGTAAACACTTAGCCGAATATATTAGGAGTTGATAAAATCAATGCAAGTTTGAATGCGAGTGATGGGTTAGTCAATAAACAACTGAAAGTAAATACGTAAAGTAAAGAACACAGTTGTTTTTACATGGTTTGAGAAACCTCCTAAGTACATCAGGTGACACATTGTATACCCAGATCACTTCGAGAATATCAGATGACTTATACAAAAGTTCAGATAACGCATTGTATATCTGAAGATTGCATAGTCTTCAATTAATCTGTAAGGAACAAGTTCACTCTTCCAAGCTGGTGAGGTCAGGTTCACTACCAGCGAGGTGATCTGGTCCAAAGTTGCTCCTAAGGTTGATAACAACAGCTGGGTAAGAACATGTTTGGTCCAGGTTGAGTGACCTTCATCAAGTTGTCTTCTTGCATCAGGTTCGCTGGTCTGCATTCAAAGAACATAAGACTATCTATAACAGATAACTTCCTATAGGACAAAATACTTAAAGTATTTTTAGTCTTTTAGACTATAGTCATCAACTAACCTGGTCTAAATAAGAATGCATGCTTTCTACCTTTCAGGTTCACTTATAAATAAAGTGATCTACATGTTACATTTTGAGCAAGTTGTTCTAACAAGCGAGACAAACAAATAAATCTAAGTGTGTTTCGAAAGAACATCATTAATATAAAATTTTGTGAGGGTTCCCAACAAAGGACCAACTCAAATTGAAGTGCTTCCTTTACACTTTGAATGATATGGCCAAATCTTGGTTCCTATCTCTTCAACCTGGATCACTTACAAATTGGGCATCGGTTTGTGAGAAATTCATGTTGAAGTACTACCCGAATCACAAAACTCAAGCGGTACGTACTAAGATAATAAAGTTTTCACAAGCCCACGATGAGCCATTCCATGAGGCGTGGGAGAGATTTCAAGAGCTATTACAGTAGTGCCCCACCATCAGATGGCACCGGAAATACTATGCCAATTCTTCTATAACGGTCTGCTTCAGACCAATCAATTTATGGTGGACAGTTTGGCGGGAGGAAACATTGCAGTCAAGACGGTGGAGGAGATGAATGAAATTTTCAAGACCCTAGCTGCAAGTTCCCAACAAAAATCCTCTCGACCGCAGCGAATGGAGGCAAGTGCAGTGAGAAAACAGTCCCAATCTGAAGAAGTAAATGGTGAATATTATGAGGGAGCTAAAAAAATTGAAGATGAACCGACCCCCATCACCATCTGTTCAGCAAGCTGCACTTGAGCCGTGCAGAATTTGTGGTGATTATGCCCATGTAGTGGAAGAATGCCAACGAATGGCAGAGATGATAGTCGAAGGCAAGGCGAAAATTTATGCCGCACAAGGATTCATGCCTCAGCCACTCCCTCAGCAAAACACATGGAGAAATAAAAAAAACGCAGGGTGGAAGCCACAATTTCAAGGACAAGGAGCGCAGAATTTCAAAAATCGACGTCCTCAAGCTCCAAATTTCTAGCCTCAGTATCAGTGTTAACCGTAGCCGTATTACCCACCACAACCGCAACAACAATTTTTCCCACCGTAGCATTAACAATTTTATCACCCTCGGAATCAGCAGCACCAATATCCAATGCAAAAGTTTCCACGTCAAACTATGCTCCCTTAAAAATAATCTCTTGAGGATAGTTTGGCCGCTTTCATGCAAGAGCGTAAACATGCTCGAGAGGCACAAGACACTACCATCAAACGCCTTGAGACTGCTATGGGACAAATTTTGGGTGCAGTGAACCAGTTGCAACAAAATAATCAAACAGGTAGAATTCCGGGGCAGGGTCATCAACCCCACCATGCTCAAGTTGTGAATGTGTTGAGGAGTGGAAAAACGGTGGATAACAAAGTGGAAATGCCACCATTCACCATTGATAAGGAGGACGGGCCCCACCTGAAGTTGGGAAAGCCATGCCCAGAGAGAAACTTCACAAGTCAACAAATCCAGGAACGCGAAACACGACCAACAGTTCGATGATTTTAACAAAATGTTGTCCAAGGTAAACGTGAATTTCCCTCTTTTAGAAGTCATCCAAACGTTTCTGCCTATGTCAAGTTCTTTAAAGAATTGGCGGCTAAGAAGGGAAAATTCGGTGATCAAGAAGTGGTGACAGTCTCCAAAGTCGCGAGCTCCATCATGCAGCAGCCCTTACCTCCTAAGCAGCGCGATCCAGGTAGTTTTGTTATCAATATGGCCCTAGAAAATGGTAAGGAAGCATCGAGCATGTTAGATCTATGAGCAGTAATTAATTTGATGTCGTACTCTAAGCAATTGGAATTATGTGAACTTAAATCTACTTGCATGTGTTTAAAGTTGGCCAATAGATCCGTTAGATACCCTAGAGGTGTCATTGGATGGGGCCTAGCGGACATTCGCGACATTAGTCCCACTAAATGCACGCACCGCATTAATATTTAGGAACGCGCTGTTCCAAAATGAGATAGCCAACAAAAACTAAATCCTGTCCTCATGGAAGTCGTGTAAAAGGAGATATTTAAATTGTTAGCGGGGTATAGAACCAATGGGCAATGCTTGGTTACAATTTAAATTGTTAGTGGGTGAGCCTGGTACATGTGGTACCCAAGAAGGGAGGATTCACAGTGGTCGTAAACGACAAGCAAGAGTTTGTTCCTTCTCGACACATCACGGGGTGGTTGATGTGCATTGACTACTGCAAATTAAATGCCGCCACAAAAGAGGACCATTTTCCTCTTCCCTTAATTGATCAAATGTTAGATAGATTATCCGTACATGATTTTTATTACTTTCTTGATGGTCTTTCATGGTACTATCAAATTGCCATCACACCGAAGGATCAAGCCAAGACGGCGTTCATGAGCCCATTTGGCACATACGCGTATAGGAGGATGCCATTCGGACTATGCAATGCACCTGGTACCTTTCAAAGGTGCATGATGTCCATCTTCTCCGAGATGATAAGAGACTTTGTCGAGATCTTCATGGACGACATTTCGGTATTTGGCTCTTCTTTTAATGATTGTTTAATTAAAATTTAGAAAGTACTTGAAAGATGTGTTGAAAGTGGTCTTACTTTGAGTTTGAAAAGGAGTCACTTCATGGTTAAATGTGGCATTGTTCTTTGTCATATTGTTTCTAGTAAAAGCATTGAAGTTGATAAGGTGAAAATCGAGGTGATTGAAAACATACCCCCACCAAGAGATGTCAAGGGAATTAGAAGTTTCTTAGGTCACATAGGTTTTTACCGATGTTTCATTAAAGATTTTTCTAAAATTTGCCAATTCCTTTGTCATTTTGTTGGGAACCCTGAAGTATTTTGGTTTTGATGATGATCTCTCGAAACACACTTAGTCTTTACAGCTTTGAATAGTGTTAAATTGTTCTACATGTTAACAGATCACTAAGCATAAAGTGAATACTGATAGAGAAAAGATTAGGAGATGACTTAGCATGTAAAGGAATTATTCCTATAGAAGTCATTTCAATAATAGTATAGGTTGAAGACCAAGACATTTTTCAAAGAGATGAAATCGATCTGCAATGACAGTCATCGACCAGATCACCGACCATATCGATGATCACAGCGAAGCACCAGATCGATAGAGTCATCAAACCACCAGATGACATCAATCTACACATCATATCCACTTGCCACGTCAATATTGAAATCCATCCACATAGGTTTTGAAAAAGAATCCTTGATTGACACGAAGAAGGAAAGTAATCACTATCGATCTGCTTTCCATTCTTAGAGGATTCAGTCAACGCTTCTACAAGGCAAGAGCATATATGATGGACATCATTGATTGGCAATTTACAATCAATCTCACGCCAATCAACAAACGGCTAGAATTTCAAATTCAAAGCTATATATATTTGGAGCTCAAAAGTCTGAAAAAATGTACGTGCTACATCGACAAAAAAACTTTCTAGCAAACAATCTCTACGTCAGACTAAAGCTTCAAACAGTTTGTGATTCTAAATCACACCAACCCAACCTCGATTCAAGTCTGTCTTATCGAGAGAAAAGAGATCACCCTGCTAGCTAGTAGTTTTCTAGTGGTAACGTAGAGGTAATCTGTTGTAAAGGGAAACGACCCTTATTCGTGCATAAGTTTCAACCAGATTGTGTCTGAAACTTGTGGCTTGTTCTCTGCGAGTATAAAGAAGGAGAGTATGCTAGTAGTGGATAATCTGATCTAGTTTTGATCAGATCGTGGACGTAGGGATTTCCCGAACCACGTTAAACAACTGTGTCATTTATCTTTCTTCATATTTACTTTCAGCTGTTTATTATTCTAACTCTCTGCACTACCATATGGTCTGCATCTTTGTTGGTCCCGAAAGAGCAAGGTTTGGTGTATGGGGGGGGGGAATACACCAAATGCAAGCTTTTCAGTTTACTTGACTATTTCAATCAGAGAGATGTGAGCTTTCTGGATTACAGATTGCTCTAGATGATAGAACACTATGATTTTCTAATCAATTAAGTTCTATCCAAGTAAGATCTCTCACGTGAGATAAACAAAGCAGAAAGCAAGTGTGAACTTGATTCTAAACAATGTTTTGTGTGCGGAATAATGGTGGACTTAGTCGGTGCTCTTGTTGAGAAAATCTTTTGAAAATTTAATCGAGTATTTAGAGGTTGATTAAGAATGCAGATTTGAATGAGTATAATAGATGCAGAATAAAAACAACTGAATATAAAGGCAGAATTTAAATGGCACAGTTATTTTTACGTGGTTCGGGAAACCCCCTACGTCCACGGTCTAATCCAAACTGGATTAGATATCCACTACTAGGATACTCTTCTTATTTAACCTCGCTGAGAACGAGCCACAAGTTCCAATTACAAACCTTATTGAAACTTATGCACGAATAAGGATCGTGTCCCTTTACAACTTACAGAAAACTACTGTAAACAGGTTATCTTCACGTTAATCCACTAGAAAACTACTAGCTAGTAAAGATCTCCTTCTTCTCTCGATAAGACAGACTTGAATCGAGGTGTGATTGCGATCACGAACGGTTTGAAGCTTTTGTCTGATTTGGAGATAGAATGCTTGAGAATATTTCTGCAGTATATCGCTTGTGTCTATTCAGACTTTTAAACTTCAAACATATATAGGCTCTGATTTTGAAATTCTAGCCGTTTGTTGATTGACTTGATTTGATTTGTGGATTGCCAATCAGTCATAACTCTTCTTTCCTTGTAGAGTTGTTGATTGAATCTTCTGTGATTGGTAAGCAGATCATCTGTGATTGCTTTCCTTCTTCATGTCAATCGGTGATTCAGTTTCTATTTCTTCAATGGAAAGTCTTTAATGCTTCTTTGACAGATTTGGTTCTGCTCTTTCTGGTTTGCTTCTGACCTTCTGGTTGTGTTCTCTCTGGTCTAGTGACTTTCTGGTTGAGTATAGACTTAGACATTTTCTGGTTGAGGTACTTTCTGGTAGAAGTACTTTCTGGTTGAAGTACTTTCTGGTTGAAGTACTTTTCTGGTCGAAGCATTTTCTATCTTTCTGCCTGAAGCTTTTCTGGTTCAACTTTCTGTTAAAGTTGACTAGCTTCATCTTCTGTTTGAGACTTTCTGGTTAGCGTTCTTGTCTTGAGACTTGCTGGTTTAGCATTATGTCTTAAGACTTGCTGGTTTAGCATTCTGTCTTAAGACTTGCTGGT
>JAPKLX010000541.1:22538-33073 GCA_026898415.1 Leonotis leonurus
TGTCTTAAGACTTGCTGGTTTAGCATTCTGTCTTAAGACTTGCTGGTTTAGCATTCTGTCTTAAGACTTGCTGGTTTAGCATTCTGTCTTAAGACTAAGCCTTCTGCTCCAGCCTTCTGCTCCAGCCTTCTGCTTGAGACTGGCTGGTTTTAGTATCTGTCTTAGACAACTTCTATCCTTCTATTTGAAATTCGACTATCTGTTATGCTAAAACCAAAAACAAAGGGTACAGAACATGTATTATACCAAGTGTGTTTTGAAGAAGCATCATCAAAACTTGGAATATTTTATGGGGTTCCCAACAATTTCCCCCTTTTTGATGATGTCAAAACCACACTTAGTCAGTGAAAACAATGTAACTTGTATCATGTTCTGGACAGTTAGGTTAATTGTTATTTAAGTTAAATAACAGTTAATAACAGAAAATAACAGAGAGATAAGAGAACTCCAAATTCATTGATGTATGAATTGATGAGTACAAAAGATCAACAGCAATAACAGAGAGACAAAAGCAGAAGATACAAAGATCTATCTAAGAAAACCATCTTGCTGCTCCTCCCTTCTTCATCTTTTCCCTCTGTGCATCAGATACCAGCTGGATGCTTTCATAGATCCCATCTCTAACTCTGGCATAGTTAGGATCATGATTATCTATTTTGTATCCTTTGATCTTGGCCAGCTGGTTGATGTAATTCAGAATGTATGTCTTATCTGGTATGTTGCTCCCAGGTATTGTTGGGCAGATCATGAATTCCTTCTCTGGTGCCTTCAGCTGGATTTTGGCATCTGCTGCTGCTGTTCTGATTCTCTTTATGAGGTCTTGATCTTTGAAGTTCTCCAGGTAGCGGTTGAAGTCTTCATCTGGGATAGACTCTGAGTATTTTGGCTCCTTCAAAAAATATCGGTTTAAGATAAAACCTTGTTTCACTTTCTCCCAGTCAATCTGATCCTCTTCTGGAACCCATGTATCTTTGGGTGTCTGTTTTTGTAATGACAGGTTCCAGGAGAAGGGCTTCTTCTTCTTCTTCTTTGACTGAGTTGTTGACTGAGATGACTGCTGCTGTGAGCGTTCTGTAGATGAAGGCGAGGAGAAAGGTGTCTGATAAGATTTTTCTTTTGCTTCCTGTGCAGCAATCTTTCTTTCTCTCTCAGCCTGATCTTTGTAAAATTGAGCTCTGAATACTGGATCACATGCTTGATCCATGCTCACTCCGAATAGCAGCAGTTCTGCTATCTGGTCTCCCTCATCTATTGGTTTCTTTCCTTTGTCAGGGATCAGAGGTGCTGGTTGAGCTGGTGGTTGAGCTGGTTCTGTTCCCATCAGAGTGGGGTCTGGTCTGGGAGGAGTGGTTGGTCTGGGTTGTGCTGCTGGTGTTTCTGTTCCAGCATCTGTTGCTTCTGGACCAGCCACTGTTTCTTCTGGTATGCTCTTGCTGCTTCCTTTCCCTCCCTTGCCTTCTGCTATTTCCCCCTTTTTGACATCATCAAATAGGGTAGCCAGAAGTGTGCGCATAGACGCAAGTTCTTCATTCAAGTGCTTCATCTGATCTTCAGCCTCTGCTTTGAATCCAAGTAGGAAATTAATTGTTTGGTTTGAGGCGTCTAATTTCTGCTCTAACCTGCTGTTCATTGTTGACAAAGTCTTGTCATATGTCTCTTGGAGTTCTTCAACAGCAGTTAGTCGATTGTTCTGGTTTTCAAATTCTTCAGGGGTTGGATACAGAAGATCATTCAAGACAGCGACCTGGTTTTTCCGCATCAGCTCCACAAATTTCTCTTTTTCAAAAAGAGCTAAGTGGGAGTGGATGGACAGGTCAGTGTCTTCTTTCAGTTGAGCAGCAAGTGTACTTCCTTTCTTGTCAACAGCAGCGCTGATTGATTCATCTTGTTTGGCTAGCAGGTCAGCAAGCAAGGCAGTGGCTTTTTCAGCTTTTTCATCAATTCCAGTTAGACGGAGATTGATCTTGTTCTGGTTAGCTTCAGCTGATGCTCTGTCATCATCTATCTTTTTATCCAGCTCTTTCCTGATAGTTCTGAGCTTTCCTCGGATATCACGATCCATATCATTAACATAATCTTTCTGGTGTTGGTTAAAATCAGAAAGTATTTGAGTGGCTTTTTCTTGAATGGAGTTGCACACATCTGTCATGTGGTCTTCGACTCGCAGAGTGATAAGATTATCCAGTTGATAATTGTTGAACGGTCTGGTTTCTCTTTCCAGCAATTCTTCCATGGTGTAAAAATTTACATGTTTCTTCAACTTCTGGGCAGCACCATGTGTGAAGATCTCATTGCTGGGCTCACCACCAATGTGCTGACCCACTGGTTCATCATCACCAGAATCCAGGTTGATGATAGGAGTTTTCTTGGGAGACTGACGTTTTGAAGGTGCTCCCTGTTCCGGTTGAGATGATGATGGTTCTGTTGGTGCAGAGTCCTGGTGTGGTGACTCCAGATCGAGCTTCAGTGCTGTTGCCTCCTGCTTCATGAGGTTAGAGATGAGCTGGTGGTATTCTGCTCTGACCTCCTGGACAGTAGTAACCTGGAGTAGAGTGAGCAGTGTGGCTTCTTCTTTCTTCAATTCATCAATTGATTTGAGCTGGAGCAGGGCATCAAATACATAGTACTCGCTGTCCTTGACCAGCAAGTAGAATTTGACACGCCTTGCTGCTCCCAAACTCTCTGGTAGCTGAGTAATTCCAGGGAACGCTTGCAGAACAGAGTGTTCTGCTTCATTTTCCAGCAGACTGATAACACTCTCAGCTTGTTGTTTTCTCACTTCCTCCTCATCAGCAGATTCTTCCTCTTCTTCATCTTCGCTTATCCTTTCCATTCTGTGGGGAGAAGGAGTAGCTGTTCTGGCAGGAGAGAAGTCTTTCTCCTGATGTGGAGTATGACTAGTCTCTGGTTCCACATCAGCAGCAGGGTTTTCTGCGTGTTCTGCTGTTGCCTGTGGTGTCTCTGTGTCTGGATCTGTGTGTACTGGCATGTCTGATTGTTCTGTTGTCTGTGCTGGTGGTGAGGAAGGCTCTTGCATTTTCTGGAGTCGTCTCTTCTTCTGTTTTGGCAGAGAGGCAGAAGTTTCTGTCTCCACAGAGCTGCCTCGTTTTCTGGCTGCCTTTTCCTTGACGACCTTCTCCTTCTTTTTCTCCGCACCTTTAGTAGGTGGAACCCATGCAGGGTTAGAACTGCCCATTTCCAGTGCAGCAACACGGTGCACTTCATCAGGGATCTTGTTGAAAAATTGAGGAGCGAGTCCCAAAGACATCTCCAGCTGGTGTTGGTCCTTTGGAATAGAATGACTAGTGTTGAATTCTACTGCATCTTCCCAGACCTTCTGGGTGAAAAATCGCTCAATCATCAGACTTATCTTGGTGGAATGGCGAAGGTTTCTTCGAACTTCCACTGAAGTTCCTCTGCCCTTGCTATCCTTTGAGTAAGTCACCAACTTTGCTTCTTTAGCCATCAGCTCAAAGAGGATTCTGCTCCAGTTGACTCGAAGGTTGAGAACAACCGCTGTGAGAATTCTGAATTTCTCAGGTGTGACTTGATCATAAGTGCCAATGTGGTTGAGAAAGATCCTCTGAACCACTTCTAAGAGGAGCTTGAATCCTGGTTGAAGTAGGGATCTTTGGAACATCCGTCCAGTATAAGAAATAGGTATCACCAACATGATCTCAACAGCCTCCTGCAATTGTGCCATCGTGATATCTTCCAAAGCTAGACCTTCGTCCTTTACTCTATACGTTTGATTAATCATTTCAATTACATTGTATGGAGTCTTGCTTGTTCTGTCACCAATTGGCATCAGTACATTGGCTTCAAAACCATGCTTGTCATTCTGCCATGTCAGATAGAATGTGGCAACTTGCTTTGCCAGGAACATATTTGGATGTGCAGTTACAATATTGCAGAAGCCTAATCTCACAAGAATAAAACAAATGCATATGTATATACATCAGTTTAAATGAACAATATGGGCATCTAGCGTAAACAGAGTCATAGAACAAATTCAGAACAGTTTATAAGCAAGAAATATTTCAAGTATACTGCAGATATGATAAAACTGAATAAATTTAAAAACCTTTGCAGCGTTTAACCATTGCGAAAATTTCTTCGAGTTTTTGAAATCCGTGAGTGTCAAGGACTGCATACGGTTCAGGTGAGAGAAACCTCTGAACCTCAGCTACGTGTTGCAAAAAGAGTGAAGTTTGAGGTGCCATAGTCAAATGCAAAGAGGTTTTTGCGAAGAGTGCAGAGAATTTTGAAATGCTTAAGTGCTTAGAATTTTGAGAGTGCTCAGTGCGATGAAAGTGAAGGTGAACAGTTTAGAGAAGATATCGCACATATATATAACAATAATAATTATGAGAAAAGAAATTCGAAGAGTTGAAAAGATTTTCTCCCTTTTTAGATTTTTCCCGCTTCAAGATTTGTTTTGCCGCCTTTCCTTGCGTGAGATGGACGCTCTAGATCCTAGGGTCTATATGCGAGCGTGTGCGTATCTCTTACTTTTGGCAACTTTCCTTTTTCCTGTTTCTTGCAGGGATTTCCTCGATCCCAGTTCCCAAGGTTGTGCTAATCATGACGAAAATAGAAGATTTAGTAAATCTAGGATAGAATTATCTTTTACAGCCCTGTAACCGAGGAGAGTGACGTCTTTTATCTTGACGCTTCAATTTCCTTAAAAGTTCCCCCTTGACTTAGCATTTAAGAAATAATTTTCACATGGCTTTCTCGTCAATTTATGGAGAAAATTATCCCACGTGTATTTTATTTCAACTGGGCTTTCTGGTAACTATCTGGTACCCTTCTGGTGTTAGCTATCTGGTAGCCTTCTGGTCATAACTATCTGGTAGTCTTCTGGTCTTGACTATCTGGTAGTCTTCTGGTCTTGACTATCTGGTAGTCTTCTGGTCTTGACTATCTGGTAGTCTTCTGGTCATGTTCATCCAGACTGAGTAGTCCAAGTTTTCCACATAGCATCTTAAATCTTTCATCTGGTAATGCTTTAGTTAAGATGTCAGCACGTTGGATGTCTGTATGAATCTTCTCAATCTTGATGTGCTTTCTCTCTACATGATCTCTGATAAAATGATGTCTTACATCGACATGTTTGCATCTTGTGTGGAGTACTGGATTCTGTGTTATAGCTATAGCACTTGAGCTGTCACAGAATATAGGTATCTCCTTTACATCAATCTCATAATCTCTTAATTGCTGTTTCAACCAGAGTATCTGTGCACAACAGCTTCCAGCAGCCATATATTCTGCTTCTGTGGTTGATGTAGCAACAGATGTCTGTTTCTTTGAAAACCAAGATATCAACTTGTTTCCAAGGAATTGACACGTTCCAGAGGTTGACTTTCTGTCCAGTTTGCATCCTGCATAATCTGAATCAGAATAGCCTGTAAGCTCAAAATTATCATCTTGTGGATACCAGAGACCAATATTAGCTGTGCCTTTAAGATATCTAAGTATCTTTTTGGCAGCTTCCATGTGTGATTCTTTAGGATTGGCTTGATATCTGGCGCAAACTCCAACGGCATATGTGATATCTGGACGGCTTGCTGTAAGGTATAGCAGAGAGCCAATAATTCCTCTATATTGAGTAATATTTGCTGGTTTTCCTTCTGGGTCTGGATCTATCTTTCCATTTGATTGCATTGGAATTTTAACTGTTCTGCTGTCTTTCATTCCAAACTTGACTAGCAGATCATTAATGTACTTTGCTTGATTAACAAAGATCCCATCTGGTAGTTGTTTTACCTGCAATCCTAAAAAGAAATTCATCTCACCCATCATGGACATTTGATATTTGTTCTTCATTAGTTCTGCAAATTTGTCACACAGATAGGGAGATTGTGATCCAAAGATTATGTCATCGACATAAATCTGGACCAGCAGAATATGTTCTTTAACTTTGATGATAAACAGTGTCTTGTCAACAGAACCTCTTCTGAAGCCTGATTCCAGTAGGAATGTTGATAATGTTTCATACCACGCTCTGGGTGCCTGTTTCAACCCATAGACAGCTTTGGCTAGTCTATATACTCTCTGGTCAGGATTTTCTTCTTCAAAACCAGGTGGTTGCTCAACATATACTTCTTCTTCAGGTATGCCATTGAGGAATGCACTTTTAACATCCATTTGGTATACTTTGAATCTCTTGTATGCAGCATATGCTAGAAATAGCCTAATTGCTTCCAATCTGGCCACAGGTGCAAAGGTTTCATCGAAGTCGATACCTTCCTGTTGATTGTATCCCTTTGCAACTAGTCTAGCCTTGTTTCTGACTACTTCTCCATTCTCATCTCGTTTGTTTTTGAATACCCATTTTACACCTATCACTCCTTGATGTTTTGGTCTGTCTACCATATACCAGACTTGGTTTCTCTTGAATTCATTGAGTTCTTCTTGCATAGCTATGACCCAGTCTGCATTTCTAAGTGCTTCATAGGTGTCAGAGGGTTCAACACGTGATAGATAACAGCTGAGAAGTGCACTTTCTCCATGCATTCTTCTGGTTCTCACTCTATCTGTTGGGTTCCCAACAATCTGTTCAGAAGGATGATTTTCTTGAATCCATTTCCTTCTGCTAGATATCTCCTCTTCTGATATCTCTGGTTCGGGTTCACTTGCTGGGTCCTCAAATTCTGGATGAGAAGTTTGGAAAGGATTTTCAGTTTCTGGTTCTTCTTGATCATTATTCCAACCATTTGAATCTCTTGATTCTTCGGGTTGATCTGATTCTGGCTCAATAATATTATTTTCTCCTTCTGGTTGATTGTCCTCTGGTGTAGCATGTGTTATCTGTTCTGTTCCCCCTTGCTGCAAGCTTACTGCTTCAGCATTGTTTGGAACTTCAACTTCATACTCTTCTGATGTATTCCAGATTAGAATGTCTTCTAACAGAATCTCTTTTGCTTTCTGGTTCTTGTTCTGGATTGTTTTCTGGTTTATGTTCTGGTAATGTGTTTGATCAGTATCTAGTTCTCTGTCACTAGTAACGGATTCATCAAAAACAATATGAGGTGTTACTTCCACAATGTGAGTCCTCTGGTTAAAAACCCTATAAGCTTTGCTAACATCAGAATATCCTAAAAATATCCCTGGATCAGCTTTGCTATCAAAGGTTTTCAACTGAGATTTCCCATTATTGTGAATGTAACACAGACAGCCAAAAGAACGAAAATAGTGAATCCTGGGTTTTCTGTTGTTCCATATCTCGTAGGGTGTCTTCCCATGTCTGATTGTAACAACTGATCTGTTCTGTGTGTAGCATGCTGTATAGATGGCTTCTGCCCAAAATTTCTTTGGTAATCTGGTTGCATTTAGCATAGTACGGGCTGCTTCTTTTAACGATCTGTTCCTTCTTTCAACTACCCCATTCTGTTGAGGTGTTCTGGCTGCAGATGTCTGATGTGTAATTCCCATCTGGTTGCAGTAATCTTCAATTTTCTGGTTTAGGAACTCTGTTCCACGATCTGTTCTGATTGTGGTAACAGAAACTTCCTTTTTCTTGGTAATTTTGTTGAGAAAGTTTGGCAGCTTCTCCAGAGTTTTTTTCTTCTTATGCAAGAATATTACCCAAGTAAATCTTGAATAATCATCAATGATGACTAGAGTATATTTCCTACCATTTATGCTTAATGGTTTGACTGGACCAAATAAGTCTAAATGTAGGAATTCTAGTATTCTGGTTGAGCTCTGGGCAGATTTGCTTGAAAAAGATGATCTGGTCTGCTTTCCTGCTTGACATGCTTCACAAACGTGACTTTTGTCATAGACTTGTTCTGGCAATCCTTCAACTAGTTTCTCTCGTGCAATCTTATTGATTGATTTGAAGTTGAGATGGCTTAATCTTTTATGTCATAGCCAGCTAGTTTCTGACACTGTCTTTGTGACCAGACAGGTCTCTATCTGGTTGTCCCATTGCACAATATATAATCTGTCTTGCAATTTTCCGGTAAGGAGTATCTCATCTCCTTCCTTGTTCTTAACCAAACAGTTGTTAGCATTGAAAACAATCTGATTACCATTGGTACAGAACTAACTTACAGAGAATAGATTGTGGCTGAGACCTTCAACATATGAGACATTTGAAATGGTGGTTTTGCCTACTTTTATGTTTCCATATCCTCTGGTATATCCTTTTGAATTACATCCAAAAGTGACATGAGGTCCTGGTTTCTCTATGTAGTCTGATAGTAGGTTCTTGTCACATGTCATGTGTTTTGAACAGCCACAATCAATTATCCAGATTGTTCCTTTTGCAATCTTACTTCTTCTTGCAGCCTTCTGGTCCTGCAATTAAATAGATTTAGCTACCCTTTATTGTCTGGGTGCTTGGTTATTAGAAAAGATCCCTTTTTGAATCCAAAATAGCTTTAAGTTTGGAACAGTAATGTAGCTGGTGATGATATTTCCATTCTCATCAACAATGGACTTTGAGTGAAGAACAGATGGATGATATCTCCCTGATCCTTTGCTTTCTGCTTTCTTCTGTGATGTCCTGTTGACTTTAATTTTGGGCTGTTGTTTAGATTCAGTGTAGTTAGCAGGATGTCCTTTGGTTTGATGATATTGTCTGTTACCAGCTTGCTTAATCATCATCTTCTGGGGAAGATCTTTCTTATTTTTCAAATTTATTACTTGATCTGGTGTCTGTCTTCTTTCTGGTACGAATTTCATTGGACCTGCTGCTTTTTCTGTGTGACCTGGATATCCTAATCCAGAAGTGCCCTTTTGCTGCATGTTAATTAGCAGTTTAGCACGTTCATCACTCTTGTAGATCATTTCTTTTCCTTTCTTGATCTTCTCTTCAGCAATGTTATTCCTATTTATAAGATCTTTGACTTTTGAGTTCAAGGAATGAATCTCACTGTCTTTGCTCTTGATCTGTTCTTCCAGAACGTTGATGTTAGCAACAAATTTAGTGTTTGCTTTACTCAATATCTCTTTAGTTTTCTTCAATCTGTCATTTTCTTCAACAACTTCTCTGAAAAGTCTCTTGATACTTGAGTAGCTCTTGAACATCTCATTAACTTCATCCCAAGAATATTCATCTTGATCTTCTGTTTCCTGTTCCAGATCAGTATTATTTGAAGAGTTAGAGTTGCAGGAATTTACCTCTACATCATCTAGACCGTTGTCTAGTCCTGCAAAGCATTCATCCCAGTCTTCTTCTTCTTTAGCAAAGAATGCTTCATCATCTTCTGTTGAACTATCAGATAGATGGCTTGAGCTGGAATCATCTTCTTCCTTTTCTTCTGCTATCATAGCTTTACGTTGAACTTTTAGCTTTCTGTCTCTTTTAGCTCGTAGTTCTTCTCTCTGACTTTTGGATAGGTCAGGACAATCTGTCTTGAAGTGTCCTGTTCTTCCACAACCATAGCAAGTATAGTCAGTAGGATTAGTGATTTTACCATTACCTCTACTTTCTGTTTTGTCATCAGATCGTTCTACTTCTTTGTTCTTCTGGTATCTACTCTTGTTGTCTTTGTAGAACCTTCGATACTTTCTTGATCTGACTTCCATCTTGTCCATTCTCTTAGCAATCAATGAGAATTCTTTCAGTAACTTATCATATCCTCCTTCTTCTGATGCAGTAGATGATGTTGATTCATCTGTTTTGCACTTCGCTTTGAAGGCAGTCTCTTTCTCCTTCTTAGTGCTAGTTTCATTCTTCTTGCTGGAGGAATGATCTGGTCCATGTATCCTTCTGATATCACATTCATGGACAGCTAGATGATCAAATAGTGCTTCTACAGACAGATCATTGAAATCAGCACGTAGAGGTTGCATAGCTGAATAGATTTCCCAGCTTGGTGGTAAAGCTCTAAGAATCTTGAGGTTCTTCTCTCTCTGTGTGTACTTATCCTTTTTGAAGGCAGACACTTCAAGTAATACTTCAGTGAACCTGTTCTTCATTTGTTCAATGGTTTCTCCAGGCTTCATTTTGAATTCATCGAACTTATTACATGCTAGGGATAGCTTGTTCTCGATCATAGCTTCAGATCCTAGGCTGAGATCTCTTAGTGCTTCCCACATTTCTTTGGCTGTATCAAGATCTTGGATCTTGGCCAGATGAACTCCTTTCATAGTACTGGAGATAACTCCTTTAGCAAAATCATCAAGATTTGCTTCTCTTCTTTCTTCAGAAGTATACTTTCTGGGGTCTTTTAGTACAGTTTCCTTCACTGCTCCTGTCTCAGTGATACGAGTGGTTTCTTCGGTAATAGCCAAAGGTCCTTCTTCTATCACCTTCCACATCAGGCAGTGATGAGCTTTGAGACACATCTTGATTCTGAAGCTCCATTCTCTGTAACCTTGGATGGAGAATTCTTCGCATGCCCTGATAACAGATGATTCCATAACAGATAATATGCAGATGATGAAAAGATTTTCTAGATCTATTCAAGTTGACCACGCAGGTATTAACCTTGTGAAAACAAAACAATGGTCGTATGAACCACTGCTCTGATACCACTTGTTGGTCCCGAAAGAGCAAGGTTTGGTGTATGGGGGGGGGG
>JAPKLX010000541.1:38073-57941 GCA_026898415.1 Leonotis leonurus
AGCATTCTGTCTTAAGACTTGCTGGTTTAGCATTCTGTCTTAAGACTAAGCCTTCTGCTCCAGCCTTCTGCTCCAGCCTTCTGCTTGAGACTGGCTGGTTTTAGTATCTGTCTTAGACAACTTCTATCCTTCTGTTTGAAATTCGACTATCTGTTATGCTAAAACCAAAAACAAAGGGTACAGAACATGTATTATACCAAGTGTGTTTTGAAGAAGCATCATCAAAACTTGGAATATTTTATGGGGTTCCCAACAATCTTTAATCAATCTGCTTTAATCAATTTGGTTAATCTTTAAGGTTTTCTATACAAGAGCACTCACTATATCCACCATATTTCCGCACACACACAATACTTGGAAGATAATAAGATCACTTTTATTATTGTTTAATTGTCTACACTAGAGAGCAATCTGTTTGGACTGACCTGTTATCGATCTGCTGATCAATCTGGTTGGTCATCTGTCGAGCAATTTCTTACTCTTTCAGGACCAACAAGTGGTATCAGAGCAGTGGTTCATAAGACCATTGTTTCTGTTTCACAGGGTTAATACCTGCATGGTCAACTTGAATAGATCTAGGAAAACCTCTTTCATTCACATGCATACTATTTGCTATGGAATCTTCTGTTGTTAGGGTGTGTGAAGAATTCTCTATCCAAGGATATAGAGAATGGAGTTTCAGAATCAAAACAGCACTCAAAGCCCATCACTATCTGATGTGGAAAGTAATAGAAGAAGGTCCACTACAGATCACTGAAGAAAAGACCGTAACTACTTCAACTGGAGTAACTACACAGATAGTTCCTAAAGATCCAAGAAAGTACACTTCAGAGGAACGTCACAAAGCCAATCTGGATGATTTTGCAAAAGGAATCATATCTAGCACAGTCAAAGGCGTACATCCGGCCAAAATCCAAGATCTGGATACTGCCAAAGAGATGTGGGAAGCCTTAAGAGACTTGTGTCTAGGGTCTGAAGTCATGATTGAGAACAACCTGTCACTTGCCTGCAACAAATACGATGAATTCAAAATGAAACTAGGCGAGACCATCGAACAAATGAAAATAAGGTTCACTGGAATCTTACTTGAGATATCAGCATTCAAAAAGAACAAATACACTCAAAGAGAGAAGAACATGAAAATACTCAGAGCACTTCCACCCAGCTGGGAGATATACGCTGCAATGCAATCACTTCGTGCTGACTTCAATGAACTCTCCACATAAGCTCTATTTGATCATCATGAAGGCCATGAATGTGACATTCAAATAATTCGTGGACCAGATCATCTGTCCAAAAAGACAGAAAGCAGCTCAAAGAAGGACAAAGAAGTAGCCTTCAAAGCGAAGAGCAAAACAGATGATCCTTCTTAATCTAATGCACCAGATGAAGAAAAGGGTTATGACAAATTGCTAAAAGAGTTTGTTATGATTGCTAAACGTATGGACAAGATGGAGATCAGATCGAAGAAATTCAGACGTTTCTACAAAGATAATAAAAATAAATTCTACAAGAAACGCGACAATGATCGATCTGATAACAAGGATGAGTCTAAACAACAGATAAGTAAGTCCTCTAAAATATCTAACTCAACAGATTATACCTGCTTTGGTTATGGCAGAACAGGTCATTTTAAAACAGATTGTCCTGATCTGTCCAAAAGCCAAAGAGAAGAGTTAAGAGCAAAAAGAGATTGAAAACTCAAATATGAGCGCAAGGCCATGCTAGCTGAAGAAGGATCAAGCAGCTCAAGCCATTTCTCAGATAGCTCATCAGAGAATGATGAAGCATTCTATGCTAATGAAGAATAAAGCTGGGATGAATGCTATATGGGACTAGACAACGGTCTGGATGAAGTCGAGGTAAATTCTTGCAATACCTACAAGATTTGTACCTGAAAGAAAGCAAATACCAGATCAAGTGATAGATCTGAAGAACAAGAAAGTACACCCACAAAAGATGATGATAAAAGAAATAGGATACAGACAATACTACCAAACAAAGGGTCAACCAGCTCATTACACAGAAACAGATAATGTACATGTCAACAGGACATTACCCAACAAGCATGTCAACAGAACACTACCTATTAAGAAGAGATTGAAGAATGATGGAATAGAAAGATATCATCCATCTGAATTTCATTCCCTATCTAGAGTTGATAATAATGGAAACACCATTACTTGCTATATATCTGTTCCTAACACAAAAATGTTCTGGATCCCAAAGGGAACATTTGCTAATAACCAAGCACCCAAATGTTGAAGGGTAGCTAAGTTTAACTAATTGCAGGACCAAAAGACTAAAAGAAGAAACACGATAGCAAGAGGAACAATCTGGATAATTGATAGCGGATGTTCGAAGCACATGACATGTAACAAGAACTTAATATCAGATTACATTGAAAAGCCCGGACCACAGGTCACCTTTGGATGTAACTCAAAAGGATACACCAGAGGATATGGAAAAGTAAAGGTTGGCAAGACTACCATCTCAAATGTATCATATGTTGAGGGTCTTAGCCACAATCTATTTTCGGTTAGTCAGTTCTATGCTAATGGTAATCAGATCATCTTTGATACTAACAATTGTTGTCACGCCCCAAATCCCAAGGGACGGCACACGCGCCAAGGGCATGACTGGGCGGGGATAAAAGAAGCAGGGAAGAAAGGGGGCATTGTGTTCGTGTGCATTATATAAGTGAGAGTTGTCCTTGAAAATCGGACAGCATATCCTCTATAACTTTAACTATGCCATTTGTCACCCAACAGCTAACCAATGCAAAGACAATGTCTAATGAATCTAAAATGAATCATATGCAATATGGAGATAATACAGCTCGAGTCATGGGAGCGGTAATCCAGAATCCCAAGTGGCCGAATCATCCAAGATGAAATGAATTGGAGATAATACAACTCGATAGTTCTTTGATTCTTTGAGGTCCATTTTGCTGATCATGCCGATATGTAGAATGCATGGCCGTGAACATAAAACCTTAAGGGACCCTAGCCGTCCGAAGAACGGACGACCACCGAATTGAAGCTTTCGGGCTCCATCGGTGACCCCGACTTTTGGAGGCGGTGGTGTCCGGTCGTGGTACCTTCGGGCCATTTCCGACCATCATCGTTTCGAACTCTCTTCGGTACTCGAGTTCTATGTAATGAGAGCTATGCATAGGAGAAAACCATTTCGAAAAAGGACGTGAAACGAAGAAGAAAACGAGAGGTGAAGTTATAATAAAATTTCGGCGACGGCGAGGTCGCTACGGTCACCCAACGGCGGCTGAGCCACCTTCATTGAGTTCCCGAGCATCCATTGCCTTACCTCGGTGTATCTCTATGACTTGACTCGATCTCGGAAGCTCGGCGATGGAGCTTCGTGCTCGTCAATGGCGGACGAAGAGAAAAAAAAGAAAGAAAGAGAAAGGGAGGGGGGAGAAGAAGGGCGGCTCTGATTTGGGGGGGGGGGAAAGAGTATGCTTCGTGAGTTATGGGGGAAGGACCGACTTCCCCCTTCTATTTATAGAGGAATATGATTTTTTTTTATTTAATATTATATTATTATATTATTAATAAATGCTTAAAACTCGAAAATTCGTAACTTTTACATATGATCTCCTTTTTGAGCAAACTTAACGTCAATATTTTTCATTTTAAAAACTCTACACAATGACTATAATATTGCTATACTTTCAATCATGCATGAAAAAGAAAAAAAAACTCGTTTTTCGAATGAAATACCTTAATTTTAAAAATACGTAGCGACTACATATGAACTCCTTTTTGGGAAAACTCAAAGCCAATATTTTTCTTTTAAAAAACTCTACGCAAGGAGTATAATATGTATATACTTTCGACTTATGCATGAAAGCTCATTTTTTTAAATAAACCTTTTAAAAAGCTTTCCCGGTCTGCCAAATTAACATGGTAGGTCCTAATAGGCTCTAGGTTTTTCCTAAAATTCTTATTTCCTCATACCTAGAACCCTTAATAGTTAGAACACTGAAAAATATAATTAAAATTTTAGTGGGGTATTGCAATTGCTTTGTAAAGAACAAGGAAGGAGATGAGATACTCCTTACCGGAAAATTGCAGGACAAGCTATATATTGTCCAGTGGACAAACTAGATCGAGACCTGCTTAGTTACTAAAAATGTATCAGAAACAAGCTGGTTATGGCACAAGAGATTGAGTCATATAAATTTCAAGTCAATCAACAAGATTGCAAAAGAGAAATTGGTGGAAGGTCTACCAGATCAAGTCTATGACAAAGATCATGTATGTAATGCTTGACAAGCTAGAAAGAAGACCAGATCATCCTTTACAAGCAAAACAGCTCACTCAACATCAAGAATACTGGAGCTTTTGCATCAGGATCTGTTTGGACCAGTAAAACCACTAAGTATAAATGGAAGAAAATACACCTTAGTGATCATAGATGACTATTCAAGGTTCACTTGGGTCATCTTTCTGTTAAAGAAGAAAGAGACACTAGCCAAACTACTCGATTTTCTACACAAGATCACCAAACAGAAGGAGGTGAATATAGCTACTATCAGAACAGATCGAGGAACAGAATTTCTCAACCAAAAGATTGAAGCATACTACAATAAGATGGGGATCACTCATCAAACTTCAGCTGCTAGAACACCTCAACAGAATGGAGTTGTTGAAAGGCGAAACAAATCACAAAAAGAAGCAGCACGTACTATGCTAAATGCTACCAATCTACCCAAGAAATTCTGTGCAGAAGCTATTTACACAGCCTGCTACACTCAGAACAGATCATCAATTACACTCAGACATGGAAAGACACCATATGAGATCTGGAACAATAGAAAGCCTAAGATCTCTTATTTTCGCACTTTCGGTTGTGTGTGTTACATACATAATAATGGGAAATCTCAATTGAAGACTTTTGATAGAAAAACTGATCCTGGAATATTTTTAGGATATTCTGATATCAGTAAAGCGTATCGAGTCTACAATAAGAACTCTCATATTGTGGAGGTAACAACTCATATTGTTTTTGATGAGTCTATTATAGAGTACAGGCCACCAGATGATAAGCAGATAGAGAACCAGATGATTACTAGAAAGATGAATGAGTTGCTATTAGAAGATTTTCTAATCTGGAACTCAAAAAGTAATGATGAAGAGATCAATTCTACACCTATTGCTGATGAAATCATACAGCAAGGGGGAATTATCCAATATGAACTGGATGAAAATAGATCACCAACTGAAAGCAATGAAACAGTCATTGCAGATGATGATCAACCTGAAAACTTCAATCCAGAAGTAGGAGCAGATGACAATCCATTCTAAGGTTCATCAACAGCACACACTGAGTTTGAGGAACCAACAGATCAACCTGATCCTGAGATATCTGATGAAGAGATGACCAGGAGAAGGAGATGGATACAAGATCATCCACCAGAACAGATTGTTGGAAACCCATCAGATCGAGTTAGGACCACAAGAATGCATGGAGAAAGTGCCTTGTTGAGCTGCTACCTATCTCGCATTGAACCATCTGATGCTAATGAAGCATTACAAGATACAAATTGGATAACAGCAATGCAAGAAGAACTTAATGAGTTTAAAAGAAATGAGGTCTGGTATCTCGTGGACAAACTCAAACACCAAGGAGTAATCGGTGTAAAATGGGTGTTCAAAAATAAACGAGATGAGAATGGTGAAGTAGTCAGAAACAAAGCCAGATTAGTAGTGAAAGACTATAATCAACAAGAAGGCATTGATTTTGATGAAACATTTGCACCAGTAGCCAGACTAGAAGCAATAAGGTTGTTCTTAGCACATGCTGCACACAAAAGGTTCAAGGTATACCAGATGGATGTCAAAAGTGTCTTTCTAAACGATATCCTTGAAGAAGAAGTCTATGTGGAACAGCCACCTGGATTCGAGGAAGCAGACCCAAACCAGAAAGTATACAGACTGACAAAAGCAGTGTATGTTCTAAATCAAGCTCCTAGAGCTTGGTATGAGACATTATCCACATTTCTACTAGAATCTGGATTCAGAAGAGGATCGGTTGACAAGACTTTGTTCATCATCAAAGTAAAAGAGAATATCCTTTTAGTACAAATCTATGTAGATGATATCATATTTGGATTCCAATCTACTTATTTATGTGATAATTTTGCTGAACTTATGAAAAATAAGTATCAAATGTCCATGATGGGCGAGATGAGTTTCTTTCTAGGTTTGCAGGTCAAGCAGTTACCAGATGGCATCTTTATTAAACAAGCAAAGTATATTCAAGATCTGCTGACTATGTTTGGAGTTAAAGACAGTAAACCTGTTAAGATTCTAATGCAGACCAACTGGAAAATTGATCCTAACCCAGAAGGAAAACCAGCAAATATTACACAATACAGAGGGATCATAGGATCACTACTCTATCTAACTGCCAGTCGACATGACATTACATTTGCAGTAGGAGTATGTGCAAGATATCAAGCAAACCCCAAAGAGTCTCACATGGAAGCAGCCAAGAAGATATTAAGATATCTTAAGGGAGCAGCTCACATTGGATTATGATATCCTTGTGAAGATAACTTTGAGCTAACTGGGTATACAGACTCAGATTATGCCGGATGCAAGTTGGACAGAAAATCAACATCTGGTACATGTCAGTTTTTAGGAAATAAATTGATTTCTTGGTTCTCAAAGAAACAGACATCTGTTGCCACATCAACCACAAAAGCTGAATATATGGCAGCTGGGAGTTGTTGCGCTCAAATACTCTGGTTAAAACAATAACTCAAGGACTATGAGATTGATGTCAAGGAGATACCTATTTTTTGTGATAGTTCAAGTGCTATAGCAATCACACAGAATCTCGTCTTGCAAACCAGATGCAAAAATGTAGATGTGAGACATCACTTTATAAGGGATCATGTTGAAAGAAAACATGTACAGATCGAGAAGATACACACTGAAATACAGAGAGCAGACATTCTTACCAAAGCATTACCAGAAGAAAGATTCAAGATGCATTGTGGTAAATTAGGATTGTTAAATCTGGGAGAGAGGACCAGATTGACATAGCACAGATTAAAACAAGTACAGACTAACTAAATTCCAACCAGAAATTGATACCAGATCATCAAAGTGCAAATTGATGAGCAACAGATCGATTAAAATTCAATAGGAATTAAAAATAGATCATGGTGGATTCAAAGTTCAAGATATCAATCTAGAGCAGATAATATGGGAATAAAATTCCAACCGGGAATTATCAACAGATCATCACACAAGATCGATGTCCAAGATCAAAAATACTATAAACAGATCGATAGTGGTGACAACAGATCGTTAATAAAGAGATTGACTATAACAGATGACTAGAAGCCACGTGAAAATTAAATTTAAAATAATTAATTATCTCGTTACTTAGTCAAGGGGGAATGTCAGCAGAATAAATCTAATTACGATGTTTATCTCAATTTTAATCATAGCCAATATGTCTAAATTCTGACATAATATACCAAATCTTTTATTTTTGTGATGATTAGTACTGTGTTTGGAAACTGTGATCGTGAAGATATTTACTAAATCAAGAAAAAGGAAGCAAATTGGCGGCTAAAACTGACACGCGCTGCACCTCAACCCCAGGATCAAAGGCGCGTGTATCAGACGCAAAGTAGAGGCGGTAATAGACCACAAGTCTATAACTCAGAAAAGCGGGAAAACAAAAAAGGGAAGAATAAATATAATCCCTTAATTTTATTTCTTTTAATCTACACCGTTTATCATTTATCTATATATATTTGTTAGACTGTTTGATTACTTCCTACACTCTTCTTCTTCAACAAACACTTAGCAAGTTTTTCGCTATTCCTAACTTCCTCAAACCTCTCAAATATCTATCTCTTAAAAATGGCTCCCAAATCAACTCTGTTTCTCGAGCAAGTTAAATTTTTGAACCAATATATTCATCAAGATCAATATGCCGTTCTTGACAACTATGGCTTCCATAAACTAGACGAGACTTTCGCCCTTGTTAAGCGGTGCAAAGGTTTCTCTTTTTGTATTTATGTTTAAATGCTCTATATTGCCTTTTAACTGCCTTACAGCCTGCTATACACAGAACAGATCTATAGTTACCATCAGACATGTGAAGACACCATACGAAGTCTGGAACAACAGAAAGCCCAGGATTCATTATTTACGCACTTTTGGTTGTTTGTGTTACATCCATAATAATGGGAAATCTCAGTTCAAAACCTTTGATAGTAAAGCTGACCCAGGAATATTCTTAGGATATTCTGATGTTAGTAAAGCTTATAGGGTTTAACAACAAGAAGACTCATATTGTGGAGGTAACACCTCATATTGTCTTTGATGAATCTTTTGTCATTGACAGAGAATTAAGTGATGATCATACACAAGGCCAGAACAAGGATAAGAGAACAGAAGGAATTCTGCTTGAAGATATTCTAATCTGGAATGCAACAGATGATAACGATATTGATGTTCCATCTAATGCTGAAGCAATAAGCTCACAGCAAGGGGGAACATAACATATCATTCTGGACCTTGACAGATCAATTGCTCCACCAGAAAAGGTAATCAACCAGAAGAATCAAGAGATACAAATGGTTGGAACAATAATCAAGAAATTGAAGAACCAGATGTTGACAATCCTTTTCAAACATCTCATCCAGAATTTGAGGACCCAACAAATGAACCAGAACCTAAGATATCAGAAGAAGAAATGACCAGCAGGAGGAGATGGATACAGGACAATCATCCTCCTGAACAGATTGTTGGGAGCCCATGTGATAGAGTAAGAACCAGAAGAATGCATGGAGAAAGTGCACTTCTCAGTTGCTACCTATCACGTGTTGAACCCTCTGATACTTATGAAGCACTCAAAGATGCAGACTGGGTCGTTGCTATGAAAGAAGAACTCAATGAGTTTAAGAGAAACCAAGTCTGGTACATGGTAGACAGACCAAAACATCAGGGAGTAATAGGTGTCAAATGGGTATTCAAGAATAAACGAGATGAGAACGGAGAAGTAGTCAGAAACAAAGCTAGACTTGTTGCAAAGGGATATAGTCAACAGGAAGGTATCGACTTTGACGAGACCTTTGCACCGGTTGCCAGATTGGAAGCAATCAGACTATTACTCGCATATGCAGCTTACAAGAGATTCAAAGTATACCAGATAGATGTTAAAAGTGCATTCCTAAATGGTATACTTGAGGAAGAAGTCTATGTTGAGCAACCACCTGGTTTTGAAGAAGGAAATCCTGACCAGAAAGTATATAGATTAGCAAAGGCTGTCTATGGATTGAAACAGGCTCCCAGAGCGTGGTATGAAACGCTATCAACATTTCTGCTGGAATCAGGTTTCAAGAGAGGTTCTTCTGACAAAACACTGTTTGTCATTAAAGTCAAAGAACATATCCTTTTGGTCCAGATATATGTAGACGACATAAGTTTTGGATCTCAATATCCCCACTTATGTGATAAATTTGCTGAACTAATGAAGAACAAATATCAAATGTCCATGATGGGCGAGATGAATTTCTTTTTAGGTTTGCAGGTAAAACAGCTACCAGATGGTATCTTTGTAAACCAAGCAAAGTACATTAACGATCTGGTCAACAAGTTTGGAGTTAAAGACAGCAAGCCAGCCAAGATTCCGATACAGACAAATGGAAAGATAGATCCAGATCCAGAAGGCAAACCAGCACCTATAACAAAATACAGAGGCATAATTGGCTCACTATTATACCTTACTGCAAGTCGACCAGATATCACGTTTGCAGTAGGAGTTTGTGCCAGATATCAAGCCAATCCCAAAGAATCACATATGGAAGCTGTCAAAAAGATACTTAGATATCTTAAAGGAACAGCTCACGTTGGTCTCTGGTATCCACATGACGATAACTTTGAACTAACAGGCTATTCTGACTCAGATTATGCAGGATGCAATCTGGACAGAAAGTCTACCTCTGGCACATGTCAGTTCCTAGGAAACAGAAGCAGAATATATGGCTGCTGGAAGCTGTTGTGCACAAATCCTATGGTTGAAACAACAACTAAGGGACTACGAGATCGAAGTAAAAGAGATACCAATATTCTGTGACAGTTCAAGTGCAATAGCTATAACACAGAATCCAGTACTTCATACAAGGTGCAAACATGTTGATGTGAGACATTATTTTATTAGAGATCATGTGGAGAGAAACCATATCCAGATTGAGAAAATCCATACAGATATCCAACGTGCTGACATCTTGACTAAAACTCTACTAGAAGAAATATTTAAGATGTTATGTGGAAAACTTGGATTACTAAGTCTGGATGATAGAACAGCAGAAGATCACCAGAATGTTAACAGCAGAAGATCACCAGAACGTTAACAACAGACGGTCATCAGAATGTTGACAGCAGAAGATCACCAGAGTGACAGAATGTCAAGAAGGAAATAAAGATTTCACGTGTCATAACGTACTCAAATTAGAGTACCACATGGAAATTATTTCTTAATTACTAAGTCAAGGGGGAACTTTTTGAGGAAATTGAAGCGACCTAGATAAAAGACGTCACTTCCTATAATCAACCTCCGAGATTACAGTCTGAAAAGTTATTTCTTTATCTAGATTTTCTAAATCTTCTATATTAGTGATGATTAGCACAACTTTGGGAACTGGGATCGAGAAAATCCCTGCAAGAAATAGAAAAAGGGAAGTTGCCGAAAAGATTGAGATACGCACACGCTCGCCTACAAACCCTAGGATCTAGAGCATATATCACACGCAAGGAAAGGCGGCAAAACAAAGACTAAAGTGGGAAAACCTAAAAAGGGAGATACTCATCCAACCTTTCATTTTCTATGCTTTTCATCTGTGCCGTTGATTGTTTTGTTATATATATGCGATATACATCACTGGACTGTTCACCTTCACTTCATCGCACTGAGCACTACTCTTCCTAAGCACTTAAGGATTTTACAACTTGATTTCTCTGCAAATTTTCCCAAAACACCTTACGTTTGATCATGGCACCCCAAACTTCTCTATTCCTTCAACATGTTGCCGAGGTTCAGAAGTTTCTTTCACCTGAACCCTATGTTGTGTTTGATACTCATGAATTTCGTAAACTTGAAGACATTTTTGCTATGGTTACACGCTGCAAAGGTTTTTAGTTTAAATAAATCTTTCCTATATCTGCAATTTGCTAGAAGTATTACTTGCTTATGAACTGTTTAATATGCCCTACCCTTCTAATTTACTGTTTATGTGTGAACATTCATACTTGTTCATATAAACTGATGGACATACATTTGCCCTGTATATTTCTTTTAGGATTCTACAACATTGTTACCTCACACCCAAATATGTTTTTGGCAGAATGATAAACATAGTTTTGAAGCAAATGTGTTGATGCCAATCCGTGACAGAACTAGCAAAACACCATACAATGTCATCTCAATGATCAACCAAGCATACCGATTGAAAGATGAAGGAATGATGTTGGATGAGATTACTTCTGAACAACTTCAAACCGCAGTGGAAATGGTGATGGTGATACCCATCTCGTACACTGGGAGGATGTTCCAACGAGCTCTTCTTCAACCTGGGTTCAAAGTGCTGTTTGAACTGGTTCAGAAAATCTTTCTTAACCACAGTGGCTCGTATGACCAAGGGACACCAGAGAAATTCAGGATTCTCACCGCCGTTGTTCTAAATCTCAGAGTCAACTGGAGTCACATTCTTTTCGATTTGATGGCTAAGGAAGCCAAATTGGTAAACTATACCAAGGATAGCAGAGGGAAAGGAGTGTCGGTGGAAGTAAGGAGAAATCTACGTCATGCTACCAAAATCAGTACAATGGTAGAAAGATTCTTCAAGCAACAAGTCTGGGAAGATGCTGTGGAGTACAACACAAGTCTCACCATACCTAAGGACCAACATCAACTCGAAATGTCCATGGGATTGAATTCAGCATTCTTCAACAGGACTCTGGATGAAGTACATCGCGCAGTTCTACTTGAAATGGGAAGTTCGGAGCTGACAAACAGAAGAAAGGGTTGAAAAAAAAGCTAGCTCGTAAACCTTCAACAAAGAGAGGAAGTTCTGTTGAGACAGAAACCTCTGCCTCTCAGCCCAAGCAGAAGAGGCGTAGATTGAGGAAAGTCGAGTCCTCATCACCACCAGAAGAAGCAACAGAACAACCTGAACAAATAGCTGAAATTGCATCAGAACATGGATAGGAGGCATCAACAGTACCAACAGAGACACCATAACATGAACCAGAAACAAGCCACAACCCAAACCCAGAGAGATATTTTTCTCCAGCCAGAACACCCACTCCCTCACCAAATAGAATGGAGAAAATTAGTGAGGATGAAGAGGAAGGAGAGTCAGCTGATGAAGAGGACGAAAGGAAACGACAAGCAGAAAGTGTCATAAATCTGCTGGAGAATGAGGCAGAACATTCTGTACGTCAAGAGTTTCCTGCCATTCACCAGCTTCCAGAGAGTTTGGGAGTAGCAAGACGCGTCAAATTCTACTTGCTGGTCAAGGACAGCGAGTATTATATTTTTGATGCACTGCTCCAGATTAAATCAATTGATGAGTTAAAGAAGGAAGAAGCGACATTACTAAGTCTACTTCAAGTCACCACTGTTCAAGAGGTTAGAGCAGAATACAAACAACTCATTTCTGGGCTCATGAAACATGAGGCAGAAATTTTGAAGATCGATCTGGGGACAACCCACCAAGATGCCCAGATGGAAGAACCTGCCTCAACAGAACAACAACCACCACCATCAGCAGAACAACCTAAGCAACCCACCAAGAAAACACCAATCATCAACCTTGACTCTGGTGATGATGAACCAGTCGGACAGAACATTGGCGGCGAGCCAAGCAATGACATATACACACAAGGAGCTGCACAGAAGCTGCAGAAACATGTCAATTTCTACACCATGGAAGAGCTTCTGGAAAGAGAACCCAACACTTTCAATAACTATCAACTGGACAATCTGATCACTCTTCGAGTTGAAGATCAGATGACTGATATATGCAACACACTTCAAGAGAAGGCAACCCAAATACTCACTGATTTCAATAAACATCAGAAAGATTACGTCAACGACATGGATGAAGACATACGAAGGAAGCTCCGAACAGTCAGGAAGGAGCTTGATAAAAAGATAGATGATGATCGCCTGCAGAATGAAGCAGAACAGGCCAAGCTCACTCTTTGTCTAAACGACATAGAAGAGAAACATCAGAAGACAATTGCTCTTGTCGCTGATCTTTTGACCAAACAATAAGAAACAATTAGTGCTGCCGTCGAAAAGAAAGGAATTCAACTTGCTGCTCAGTTAAAGGAAGATACTGACTTATACATCCATTCTCAATTCGCCCAATTTGAAAATGAGAAATTTGTGGAGCTGATGTAGAAACATCAAATGGCAGTCCTGAATGACCTTCTGTATCCTAACCCAGAAGAGTTCGAGCAACAGAGCACTCGTCTTACTGCCGTTGAAGAACTTCAAGAGACATATGACAAAACATTGTCTACACTGAACAGCAGGCTCGAGCAGAAACTGGACGCCTCCAACCAGACAATCAACTTTCTGCTTGGGTTCAAAGCAGAAGCTGAAGAGAAATTTGAGAAAATGACTGAAGAGATTGCCTCACTTCGCACACTCATCACTACCTTCTTTGATATGTCGAAAAGGGGGAAATCTCAGGAGGAAAAGGTAGCAGCAAGAGTGTGAGGACAGAAGAGGTGGAAGTTGAAACAGAAACACCAGCACCGGAAGTTGAAACAGAAACACCAGCACTGGCTCAACCCAGGCCTACCACACCACCGAGGCCAGACCCCACCCTACTTGGAACAGAGCCAACTCAACAAGCACCTTAGATCCCCAGCGACAAAGGAAAGAAACCAATTGACGAGGGTGATCAGATAGCTGAATTGCTACTGTTCAGAGTGAATATGGAACAAGCTTGTGATCCTCTGTTCAGAGCCCAATTCTACAAAGAGCAAGCAGAAAGAGAGAGAAAGCTAGCTGCTCAGGAGGCCAAGGAAAAATCATTTCAAACACCCTTCTCCTCACCTTCCTCTACAGAACGCTCACCACAACAGTCATCCCAATCAACCACTCAATCAAAGAAGAAAAGGAAGAAACCATTCTCATGGAATCTATCCTTACAGAAGAAGACCCCTAATGATGCATGGGTTCCAGAGGGTGACCAAAATGACTGGGAAAAGGTCAAGCAAGGCTTCATTTTGAACAGATACTTTTTGAAGGAGCCTACATACTCAGAATCTACACCGGATGAAGATTTTATTCGATATCTGGAGAACTTCAGCGATCAGAGCTTGATACAGAGGATCAGAACAGCTGCATCCGATGCCAAAATTCAACTCAAGGCTCCAGAAAAAGAATTCATGGTGTGCCCAACAATACCAGGCAGCAACATCCCTGATAAGACATACATTTTGAACTACATTAACCAGTTGGCCAAAATTAAAGGTTACAAAATCGACAATCACGACCCGAACTATGCCAGAGTAAGGGATGGAATTTACGAGAGCATTCAATTAGTCTCTGATGCACAAAGGGAAAAGATGAAGAAAGGCGGAGCAGTCAGATGGTTCTCTTAGATAGATCTTATCTCTTATCTTCTGTTTTGCTCTCTGTTATTTCTGTGTCCACCTGTACTTATCGATTCAGATATCTATTGATGTGGAGTTTTCTAAAGACAAAATCTTATTGTCCAGTTATCTTCTTGTTATTTATTGTTATTTAACTTAAATAACAATTGGCCAATCTCTCCAGAACATGATACATGTTACTCTGGGTTCACTGATTAAAGTATGGTTTCGACATCATCAAAAAGGGGGAAATTGTTGGGAACCCCACAGATATTTTAAGTTTTGATGATGTTCTCTCGAAAACACACTTGGTATTATTCATGTTCTGTATTACTTCTATTTGGTTTTTATGTACCAGAAAGTTAAAGCAAGTCTTAACCAGAAAGTTGAAGCAAGTCTCAACCAGAAAATTGAAGCAAGTCTGAACCAGAAAGTTGAAGCAAGTCTCAACCAGAAAGTTGAAGCAAGTCTCAACCAGAAAGTTGAAGCAAGTCTCAGACAGAAAACTGAAGCAAAACAACTTTAACAGAAAGTTAAACCAGAAAGTCTCAGACAGAAAGTTGAAGAATGTCAACTGTAACAGAAATTTGAATCAAAGAGATTTAAACCAGAAAGTTGAAAGATATCAACCCAGACAGATTGAACCAGAAATTCTTAACCATAAAGTTCAATCAGATCAACACTCAAATACTGAAATCAGATGAAATGTCTCTGAAATCCCAAAGTCTCAATAAGTCCATCGTGCCACAAAAGGAATAGAATCAATCAAGACCAGAAAAGGAAAGCTATCTGTCAAACGATCTGCTTACCATATTTGGAAGATTCTGTCAAACGCATTAGAAGGCAAGAGGAGACAATCTAGGGATCCACTTTCCTTGATTGGTGAAATCGCATTTACTTCAAATCAATCAAGTTCAACGGTCAGAATTTCAAATTCTGCACCTATAAAAGCTCGGAACAAAGATTGGCAGATATGTACGCGAATAAGCTTGCTATATCATTTTAAATCTACTCTGCCCAGAAATCATCTCATTCATCGAAGCATTTACTGAGAGAAGATTTCAACCAGATCGTGTTCCGAACCGTTCGTGATCATAATCACCCCTCGATTCAAGTCTATCTTATCGAGAAAGGAAGGAGATCTTTGCTAGCTAGTAGTTTTCTAGTGGATTAACGTGAAGAAATCCTGTTTACAGTAGTTTTCTGTAAGTTGTAAAGGGACACGACCCTTATTCGTGCATAAGTTTCAATCAGGATAGTATTTGAAACTTGTGGCTCGTTCTCAGCTAGTATAAATAAGAAGAGTATCCTAGTAGTGGATATCTAATCCAGTTTGGATTAGACCGTGGACGTAGGGGGTTTCCCGAACCACGTAAAATAACTGCGTTATTTACTTTCTGTATTTTCATTTCAGTTGTTTTATTCACTATCTGTCATACTCATTCAAGCTGCATTCTTAATCAATCTTATAAATTCTTAGTTAAGTTTTCTAAAGGTTTTCTAAACAAGAGCACCGACTAAGTCCACCATTTTTCCGCACACAATACACTACAAGAAATTTAGTAATAGATAACACCACATAGATAACGGTATTTTTAATATACCGTTACCTATGAGCGTGTTTTTCAAATAGATAACAGTTAGTGTTATCTATATTAGTGTAACTAATTGTTAATGATAACGGATTTTAATAAATCTTAATCTATATATATAGTTATAGTTAACAATTTTGCAACAACCGTTAACTTTATTAAGTGTTAGATAAACATTTTATAACGGTTAATGAATACTGTTAACAAATAATCGTTATTTATATGCATTTTTCTTGTTTAGACAAAATACATTATATAAATAAAAAACTTCTTATGAGGGATTGAACCTTGGTCTATTAAAAGTGTAAATTAAAATAAGTCATCTAAGCTACTACAAAAACTTGAAAAAATCGTAACATGTTATGTATTAATTTCAGATTTCGAAATTTTCTTTTTTGGACAAATTACATTATATAAATAAAAATGTTCTTATGAGGGATTGAACCTCGGTCTATCAAAAGTACAAATTCTCCAAAACCATCTAGGCTACTGCTACAACTTGAAAAGAAACGTAACATTTTATATATTAACTTCCAGATTTCGAAATTTTCTCTAGCATTAGGCGGGATTTTCTCTCCCAAAACCCTATTCATCCACTCTCTTCCCCTTCACTTCCTCCCCCGCACTTCTCCGTTTTTCTCTGGCCTCACTTCCTCCCGCCGTACTTCTCCCGTTTCTCCTTGGCCTCGGTATCTCCCTCCTCTTCTCGAGTCCTCCCCGCTCGATTTCGCTCGTCGCCATCAAATCTATCTCTCACGCACCTCTAACTCTCATCTTGTGTGTTTTTTTTTCAGATTCTCTCTCGCTCCCACACTCTCGGTGGACAGAAAGGAAGAGGCAGTTGATTCCTTCCGGCGTCGCCTTCCTTAGGTAATTTCTTCAATGTCAATGTTCAAGTCTCTATTCCAATGTTATATTGTTTTGTAGCCTTTTCTCTACCATCTACATTACCATAACTTTGATTTAATTTCACAGCATAAATATTATGTTTTTGGGGTTGAGGTGATAACCAATTTGGTGAAACCTTTTTCTTTGGAGAGTGTGAAGATAGAATCTTGTAGTGAATTTTCTGCTGTGATGATTTTGTTGTTGTTGCAACTTCTCCTCTACCTTTCTGAATCCCAGATTCAGTCTTCCTAGTACAAAATCATTAAGGTAAAATCTCTTCCACTCCTATGTTGAAATCAGTAGATTTAGATCTGGTCGAATAAACTTGATGTACCTCTTAAGTTTGTTGTAATAAAGATTTATTTGAAATTTCTCTTAAAAAGAAGTTCCATTAACGACCGCTCTTGGCTTAAAAGGCAATTTTTTGGCGGCCCTTTATCGATTAGGACAAATTCAAAGAATTCCAGCATCCCTCTTCGGAATTCTATTAAATGTTCTGTTTCTGAAGTCACGGAAGCTGCCACGGGTACTGCAAAACTTGTTCTTATGTTCATTTGCTTCAGTTTTCTGTGGTCGTTTTAGCTAATCGCTTGTTACTTACCTATGCGTTTCTTGTGTTTGCTGTTATGCTCGTGTGAGATTATGCGTTGCCAACGTTGTGTTTTTTGTCCATTAGTTATTTTTGCGGTGGAAAATTGGCAAACTTGATGCTTTGAGACACATTCCCTATCGTGTCTTCTTTAATAAACATTATGTTTGATGTTGGTTGATGCTAATGGAATGTTTGTATCTTGAGTTTTAGGAGAGAGTATTGTATGTTGTTGTTATAATGTACGAGGTTGCTAAATATGTGTTTTTTTGTTGGTATCAGAGAAGAAACCTCAGTTGGTAAGGAGAGATGATATACGAAATATAGCAATTGTTGCACACGTTGATCATGGAAAGACCACTCTGGTTGATGCTATGTTGAGGCAATCAAAGGTACGTATCTGTAGGAGTAATCCTTAGCAATATAAGGTCTAGTGATGCAGAACACTTATTATTATAAATTATTCATTTTTAGGATTAGTTATATGGGAGATTCAGAGTATAATGGTGACATCATTGATACTCCAGGTCACTCAGATTTTGGAGGTGAAGTGGAGCGTATTCTCAACATGGTGGAATGAGTTCTCTTAGTGGTACTTTGTTATTTTCTGCAACATTTAATGACATAGTGAATTTGTTTATATCATATTGGTCTTTATTTATCCATTCAAAAATCTTCTTGTGTCAATCTTATCTAGTTGCCTTCAATTTATAAATAGCCCTCCATGTGATGTTAAGAAACTGAGGAGTATAATAAAGTAATTATTTCCTCTATCACTTTATTTCCCTTGATATGCGTGGATGTGTTAGAACATCCGCCACTTATTCTAACTGCTTTTACATTTCCATATCGTATCTTTTCCTTGAGCTTCTGGTTAAAAAAATATTCACCTGTTTATAGTTCCACTTTTTTATTGAGCAGCATTTTCCCCATGACTTTATTGTTCTTCTGGCATTCCTTGTTTTCATGTATTTAATCCTAAGTTTTGAAGCTTTGTGCATTGAAGATTACGTTGCTCAAGATGGACGTGACTATGATTTGTAGGTAGATTCTGTTGAGGGTCCAATGTCGCAGACAAGATTTGTTCTTAAAAAGGCTCTTGAATTTGGCCTTTCAGTTGTTATTGTCATCAATAAAATTGACAGGCCCTCTGCCCGTCCGGATTATGTCATAAATTCGACTTTCATGGATGATATTAGTGTTGGAAGATATTTTGGCATATATTTAGGTGCAATGTGAAGACAAACTATGACTTATAAAATGAGTATTCTTTTGTTTCAAGCACATTTGATATATTTGGCTTGTACATACTTTTGTTGAATATTTGCATGGTAGTAAATATTTTAAGCAGGTTTAATATGATATTATTTGGTGTCTTTCATTATATTATTAATTGATATTTTTTAAATATAAATTGGATGACAAAAGAAATTTGAATATTTAAGATAACGATACAAAATCGTTATCTAAGTGACCAAAAGTGTAATCTAAAGAAACAATACATAATATATTTTACAAGCATTTTATAACGGCAAACAACTGTTATCTATATGATTAAGAAGCGCTTTCTAAACTAACAATACAAAGCGTACAAAATACATTACATAACGCCTACAACCGATATATATACCTTTAAATAGATTACGCTAACAAATCGTTATGTACGTGGAACAAAAATGTAATATAAGTGTACAATAGATTACATAAAAGTATGAATGGATAGCGGTTTGTACTGTTATGTAAAGTGTATATAGATAACGGGTATATTGCGTTATGTTTACATTCTACACCGTTATCTATGTACAGAATAGATAACGGTGCCGAGCGTTATCTATGAGCGTGTGCACATAGATTACAGCAGTATATTTAACACATTTTTGCACGTATAGATAACGGCATTTCGCCATTATCTATGAGCGAATTTCTTGTAGTGATACACTGTTGGAGAATAAGATTACTCTTACTTTCTGCTTTGTATTACACTCTCGAGAGATTCTGCTTGGACAGAACACGATTGATTAGATAATCGATCTGGTCTGACATATTGAGCAATCTGTAATACAGAAAGCTTAAATCTCTCCTTTAATTAGTCAAGTAAACTGAAAAGTTTGTGTATTTGGTGTATTCCCCCCCCCCCCC
>JAPKLX010000541.1:58041-101728 GCA_026898415.1 Leonotis leonurus
CCCCCCCCCCCATACACCAAACCTAGCTCTTTCGGGACCAACATTACCCTTCGTCTAGAAGACGTAGAAGCGCAAGCACAGAAGGCAACCACACTGGTGGCTGATCTTCTGGTCAAACAGCAGGAGACCATCGATGCAGCAGTCGAACAGAAGGCCGATCAAATTACTGCTGAGATGAAAGAAGCAGTCACTCTGTCCATCCATTCTCAACTCGCTACTTTTGAGAATGAGAAATTTGTGGAACTGATGAAAAAACATTAGATGGATGTTCTGAATGATTTTTTATATCCAAACCCAGAGAAATTTGAGCACCAGAGCACGCGCATCACTACGGTGGAAGAGCTTCAAGAAACCTACGACAGAACCCTAGCCACCATGAACAGCAGACTCGAGCAGAAACTACATGCTTCTGATCAAACGGTCAATCTGCTGCTTGGGTTCAAGTCGGATGCTGAGGAAAAGATGGAACAGATGAAGGAGTAAATTGACTCACTTCGCACACTCATCAAGTCCCTATTTGATGATGTCGAAAAGGGGGAAATCTCGGGAGTCAAAGGCAGCAAGAGCATGAGTAAAGAGAAGAACTTGCAAACAGAAGAGGTGGGAGAAGATGCAAAAACACCAGCTGCTGTACAGGGCAAATCAGTAAAGGAGAGGCCTACTACACCACCAAGGCCAGATCCCACTCTTTTTGAAACAGAACAGGCTCAACCAGAAGCATATGCACAGACAAAGCAGATCCCCAGTGACAAAGGCAAAAAGCGAATTGCTGAGGGAGAACAGATAGCAGAATTGCTGCTGTTTGGAGTAAACATGGAGCAAGCCTGTGATCCGGTCTTTAGAGCCCAATTTTACAAAGAACAGGCTGAAAGAGAAAGGAAGATGGTTGCTAAAGAAGCAAGAGAGAAATCATTTCAAACAACTTTCTCTCCACCATCATCAGCAGAACGCTCACAACAGCAGTCCTCTCAATCAACTACCCAATCAAAGAAAAAGAAGAAGAAAGCCTTCTCGTGGAATCTGTCTTTGAAGAAGCAGACACCCACTGATACATGGATTCCAGAAGGCGACCAAAACGATTGGGAGAAGGTCAAACAAGGGTTCATCTTGAACAGATACTTTCTGAAAAAGCCAACATACTCAGAATCGACACCAGATGAAGACTTCAATCGATATCTGGAGAATTTCAGCGACCATAGCCTAGTACACAGGATCAAAACAGCTGCGTCTGATGCCAAAATCTAGATCAAGACTCCAGAAAAAGAATATATGGTGTGCCCAACGATACCAGGAAGTAATATTCCAGAGAAGACCTACATTCTGAACTACATCAATCAACTGGCCAAAATCAAAGGATACAAGATCGACAACCACGATCCAAATTATGCCAGAGTGAGAGATGGAAATTATGAAAGCATCCAACTGGTCTCTGACGCTCAAAGAGAGAAAATGAAGAAGGGAGGAGCATCCAGATGGTTTTCATAGTTATCGTTGTCTTGTTTGTGTTTGACTTTCGTCTTCCTGTTTTCCACCTGTACTCATCACTCATATTAATATATGTGGATTCTCTGAAGACAAATTCTCTTTATCCAAAAACTTACATTTCTATTCTTGATTGTTATACAAACTTAAATAACAATCTGCTAACCTCACCAGAACATGCTATATGTTGTCTTTGGTTATCTTTTTAAGTTTGGTTTCGACATCATCAAAAAGGGAGAAATTGTTGGGAACCCCACAAATAACTTAAGTTTTGATGATGTTCTCTCGAAAACACACTTAGGTGTATTCATGTTCTGTGTTACTTCTGTCTGTTCCATATGTGACAGAAACATTAACATATAAAGTGTTTCTGTTAGGAGAACCTATTATTTTTTGTCTTGTTATGTCTTATCTTGTTTAAGATTCCATCCTATAAAATCATCCTGTTTTAGTTAGTCAGAAGGACCAGAATGTTAAACAGGACAGAAGCAGACATAAATGATTCAACAGAACTATCCTGTGTTCTCAACCAGAAAGTTGAACCAGAGAGTCTCAACGAGAAAGTTGAAGCAGATCAACTCAACCAAAAAGTTGAACCAGAGAGTCTCAACCAGAAAGTTGAAGCAGATCAACTCAACCAGAAAGTTGGACGAGAGAGTCTCAAACAGAAAGTGTTGAACCAGATCAACTCTCAAACAGAAAGTCGAAACAGAAACTCTCAACCAAAAAGTTGAACCAGATCGTACAAGACCAGATTAATGTTAACCTGGGTTCAACCAGATCAACTATGACCAGATCGATATCAATTTGTACTCGACCAGATCGACCTTGACCAGATCAACTTTGACCAGAACGACTACAACCAGATCAACACTCAAAAGCTGAAATCAGATGATATCGACTATGTGTCTGTGAATCTCAAAGTCTAAACTACACCTTTCGTACCATAGAAGGAAGAGAATCAAACAATCTGCTTACCATTTTTAGAAGATTCTGTCAATCTCATTAGAAGCCAAGAGGAGATAAATTAGGGATTCACTATCCTTGATTGGTGAAATCACATTTACTTCAAATCAATAAAGCTCAACGGTTAGAATTTCAAAATTCTACACCTATAAAAGCTCAGAACAAAGACTGGCAGTATACACGTACGTGCGATACTTATAAGATTATCTATCATCTACAAGATACTCTGCCTAGAAATCATCTCAACCATCGAAGCATTTACTGAGAGAAGATTTCTACCAGATCGTGTTCCGAACCGTTCGTGATCATAATCACACCTCGATTCAAGTCTGTCTTATCGAGAAAGAAAGAAGGAGATCTTTGCTAGCTAGTAGTTTTCTAGTGGATTAACGTGAAGAGATCCAGTTTACAGTAGTTTTCTGTAAGTTGTAAAGGGACACGACCCTTATTCGTGCATAAGTTTCAACCAGATTGTGTTTGAAACTTGTGACTCGTTCTCAGCGAGTATAAATAAGAAGAGTATCCTAGAAACAGATCACTTCAAAATACATTGCCCAGACTTATCTAAAAGTCAAAGAGAAGAGCTATGAGCTAAAAGAGATCGTAAACTCAGAGCCCAACGCAAAGCCATGATAGCAGAAGAAGACTCTAGCAGCTCAAGTCATCTGACAGACAGTTCATCAGAAGATGATGAAGCATTCTATGTAGAAGAAACAGATGAAGAATGGGATGAATGCTACATGGGTCTAGATAATGGACTAGACCAAGATGAGGTAAATTCTCATGTTTCCTTATCTTCAAATAAACCTATGTATGATTCAGGAAATGAAGATGAACCAGAAGTAACATGGGATGAAATAAATGAGATGTTCAAAAGCTACACCAGCATAAAAAAACTATTTTCTGAAGTCATAAAGGAAAATGACAAGCTGAATGACACTGTGAAGTTCTTAAGTGAAGCAAACACCAAGTTTTCTGCACAAATAAATGGTCTTGGAAAGTAGATCAAGACAAAAGATGCAGAGATATATTCACTCAACTCCAAGGTGAAAGATGTGATTCACAGTAAAGATGTAGTGGAAGAGAAATTGAAGAAAAACATGGAGAATATGAGCAAAATCAACAAGAGTCAAGAACGAGCTGAAATGATTATTGATATGCAACAGAAAGGGAGAGCCGGTCTAGGTTACAATTGAAGTTCCATCAAGACTCAGTTTGTTGCTGAAAGGAAGAGTATACCAGATCAAATTAAAGATCTCAAGAACAAGAGAGATCAACCTCAGAAGCTGATGATGAAGGAGACAGGAAACAACAGATACTATCAGAAGGAAGGTCAATCTGCTCAATATGAGAAAACAAATAAAAACCAGAAGCAGAAGAAACCTCTCAAGATCCCCTCAACCAACAAGAAGAAGATAGATTGGGACAAAATTGAGAGAAATCATCCTTATATTTACAAAGCCATAATCAGAACAGATGATACTGGAAGAAGGATTACATGCTATAATGTGTTCCTGATACTAGATTTATCTGGATTCCCAGGGAACATTTGCTACTAACCAAGCACCCACTTGTTGAAAGGGTAGCTAAAATCAATTAACTACAGGATCAAAGAACTGCAAGAAGGAGTAAGGTAGCAAAGGGAACAATCTGGATTATTGATAGTGGATGTTCAAAACACATGACGTGTGATAAAAACACTCTATCAGACTATGTGGAAAGAGAAGGACCACAAGTAACTTTCGGATGTAACTCAAAATGATACACCAAGGGCTATGGAAATATAACTATTGGCAAGACCACTATCTCAAATGTATCATATGTCGAGGGTCTTAGTCATAATCTGTTTTCAGTTAGCCAATTCTGTGCAAATGGAAATCAGATTATGTTTGATGCTAACAACTGTTTTGTGAAAAGCAAGGAAGGAGATGAGACTGTTCTTACCGGAAAATTGCAGGACAGATTATACATTGTGCAATGGAACAACCAGATCGAGACTTGTCTGATTACTAAGACAGTATCAGAAACTAGTTGGCTATGGCATAAACGACTAAGTCATCTAAATTTCAAGTCAATCAATAAGATTGCAAGAGAAAAACTAGTCGAAGGATTACCAGATCAAGTATATGACAAGAACTACATCTTTGAAGCATGTCAAGTTGGGAAACAAACCAGATCATCATTTTCTAGCAAATCTGTTCAGTCTTCTACCAGAATCTTAGAGTTACTACATGTAGACTTATTTGGTCCAGTCAAGCCATTAAGTATAAATGGTAGGAAATACACTCTGGTGATCATTGATGATTATTCAAGATTCACATGGGTAATCTTCTTACATAAGAAGAAAGAGAAATTGGAAAAGCTGCCAAACTTCCTCAACAAAATTACCAAGAAAAAGGAAGCTTCTGTTACAACCATCAGAACAGATCGTGGAACAGAATTCCTAAACCAGAAGATTGAGGACTACTGCAACCAGATGGGAATCACACATCAGACATCTGCAGCTAGAACACCTCAACCGAATGGAGTAGTTGAAAGAAGGAACAGATCATTAAAAGAAGTAGCTCGTACCATGCTCAATGCAACCAGATTACCAAAGAAGTTCTGGGCAGAAGCCATCTGTACGGCCTGCTATACACAGAACAGATCAGTGGTCACTATCAGACATGGGAAGATACCATACGAGTCTGGAACAACAGAAAGCCTAAGATTCAATACTTTCGTTCCTTTGGTTGTTTGTGTTACATTCATAATAACGTGAAATCTCAGTTGAAAACCTTTGATAGTAAAGCTGACCCTGGAATATTCTTAGGATATTCTGATGTTAGTAAAGTTTATAGGGTTTACAACAAGAAGACTCATATTGTGGAGGTAACACCTCATATTGTTTTTGATGAATCTTTTATCAATTACAGAGAGACAGGTGATGAACATACTCAAAGCCAGAACGAGGAAAAGAGAACAAAAGGAATACTGCTAGAAGTTATTCTAATCTAGAATACAACAGAAGAGAATGAGATTGATGTTCCACTTAATGCTGATACAACGAGCTCACAACAAGGGGGAACAAAACATATTGTTCTGGATCTAGACAGATCAATGACTTCACCAGAAGATAACATTATTGAACAATCTCAAGATCAAGTAGAAGAGTCCAGAGATACAAATGGTTGGAACAATAATCAAGGAATTGAAGAACCAGAAGTTGAAAATCCTTTTCAAGCATCTTCCACATCACACCCAGAATTTGAGGACCCTACAAATGAGCCTGACCCTGAGACATCAGAAGAAGAGATGTCCAGCAGAAGGAGATGGATACAAGACAATCATCCTCCTGAACAGATTTTTGAGAACCCATCAGATCGAGTGAGAACCAGAAGAATGCATGGAGAAAGCGCACTACTTAGTTGCTATCTATCACGTGTTGAACCATCTGATGTTTTTGAAGCACTTAAAGATGCAGACTGGGTCACTGCTATGCAAGAAGAACTCAATGAGTTTAAGAGAAACCAAGTTTGGTGTATAGTAGACAGACCAGAACATCAGGGAGTGATAGGTGTCAAATGGGTATTCAAGAATAAACGAGATGAGAACGGTGAAGTAGTCAGAAACAAAGCCAGATTAGTTGCAAAAGGATACATTCAACATGAAGGTATTGATTTTGATGAGACTTTTGCACCAGTTGCCAGATTGGAAGCAATCAGACTATTCCTAGCATATGCAGCATACAAGAGATTTAAAGTGTACCAGATGGATGTTAAAAGTGCATTCCTAAATGGTATACTTGAAGAAGAAGTATATGTTGAGCAACCACCTAGTTTTGAAGAAGGAAATACAGACCAGAAAGTATACAGATTAGCTAAAGTTGTGTATGGATTGAAATAAGCACCCAGAGCGTGGTATGAAACGTTGTCAACATTCCTGCTAGATTTAGAAGAGGTTCTGTCGACAAAATACTGTTCGTCATCAAAGTCAAAGAAGATATCCTTTTAGTCCAGATATATGTTGATGATATCATTTTTGGGTCACAATCTGCTTACTTATGTAACAAATTTGCTGATCTAATGAAAAATAAATATCAAATGTCCATGATGGGTGAGATGAATTTCTTTCTAGGTTTGCAGGTGAAGCAGTTACCAGATGGTATCTTTGTGAATCAAGCAAAGTATATTAACGACCTGATCACCAAATTTGGAATAAAAGACAGTAAACCAGTCAAAATTCCAATGCAGACCAATGGGAAGATAGATCCAGATCCAGAAGGCAAACTAGCAAATATAACACAATACAGAGGCATTATTGGATCGTTGTTGTATCTTACTGCAAGTCGACCAGATATTAAATACGCAGTTGTAGTGTGTGCCAGATACCAGGCCAATCCCAAAGAATCACATATGCAAACTATCAAAAAGATACTTAGATATCTTTAAGGAACAATTTACATTGGTCTCTGGTATCCTTGTGATGACAACCTTGAATTAACAGGCTATTCTGATTCAGATTATGCAGGATGCAAATTGGACAGAAAATCTACTTCTGGTACATGTCAGTTTCTTGGAAACAAGTTGGTATCTTGGTTCTCAAAGAAACAGACATCCGTTGCCACATCAACAACTGAAGCAGAATATATGGCTGCTGGAAGCTGTTGTGCACAAATTCTATGGTTGAAACAGCAACTAAAAGATTATGAGATTGATGTAAAGGAGATACATATATTCTGTGACAGTTCAAGCGTTATAGCAATAACACAGAATCTAGTACTCCATACAAGGTGCAAGCATGTTGATGTGAGACATCATTTTATTAGAGATCATGTGGAGAGAAAGCATATCCAGATCGAGAAGATTCACACAGATATACAATGTGCTGACATTTTGACTAAAGCTCTACCAGAAGAAAGATTCAAGATGTTATGTGGAAATCTTGGACTACTAAACCTGGATAATAGAGTGGAGTTGTTACCAGAATGACAAACCAGAACGTTACCAGAATGACAAACCAGAACGTTACCAGAATGACAAACCAGAATGTTACCAGAATGACAAACCAGAACGTCACCAGAATGACAAACCAGAACATCACCAGAATGACAAACCAACTAGAATGACAAACCAGAACGTCACCAGAATGACAGACCAAAGGGAAATAAAGATTTCACGTGCCAAAACCTGCCCAGATTGAAGAAATGCCACGTGGAAATTATTTTCAAATAATTACTGAATCAAGGGGGAACTTTTGAGAAAATTAAAGCGCCCTAGATTAAAGACGTCACTGTCCATAATTAACCTCCTAGATTACAGTCTGCAAAGTTATTTTCTAACCTAGATTTACTAAATCTTCTATAATTGTGATGATTAGCACACCTTTGGAAACTGTGATCGAGGAAATCTCTGCAAGAAAAGAAAAAGGAAGGTTGCAGTGGATAGGCGATACGCACACTCTCCCCTACAACCCTAGGATCAAGCGCGTACATCTAACTCAAGGAAAGGCGGCAAAGCAAAAGACTGAACCGAGAAAACCTAAAAAAGGGAGACACTCATCCAACCCTTCAATTTTTATCCCTTTCATCTGTGTCGTTAATTATTTTCTTATATATATGCATTATTCTTACACTGAACTATTCACCTTCACTTCAATCGCACTGAGCACTACTATCTCTAAGCACTTAAGAATTCCCATATTTGATTTCTCTACAAACTCTTTCAAAGCTTCTTGTGTGTGATCATGGCACCACAAACTTCCTTGTTTCTCCAACATGTGGCTGAGGTTCAGAAGTTTCTTTCCCATGAACCTTACGCAGTCCTTGATACTCAGATTTTGCAAACTCGAAGAAATTTTTGTCATGATTACTCGTTGCAAAGGTTTTTAAGTTCTTAAATTCTTCATCTGCAACTTAATATGTGCTTTGTATACTGTTTATATTTTCTTTTTCTGGGAAATGCTCTGCAATATGTTTTAACTGAACATATACTTGGGATATTCATACTTGATAAACACATGAACTGATGAATATGCATATATGTTCTCTATATGTTCTTGTGTTTATAGGTTTCTGCAACATTGTTACTTCACACCCAAACATGTTCCTGGCAAAACAAGTAGCAACATTCTATTTGACCTGGCAGAGTGACAAAGATGGTCATGAAGCCAATGTATTGTTGCCAATCGGTGACAGGACAAGCAAAACAACCTACAATGTCATCGCAATGATCAACTAGGCATATCGGTTGAAGGATGAAGGACTGACATTGGACGAGATCATCTCTGAACAACTCCAAACTACTGTGGAGATAATGATGGTGATACCAATCACGTACACTGGGAGGATATTTCATCGCTCTTTTCTGCAACCTGGGTTCAAACTCATGTTTGAACTGGTCCAGAGAATTTTTCTCAACCACGGTGGATCGTATGACAAAGTTACTCCGGAGAAATTCAGAATTCTCACGGCAGTTGTACTTAATCTTAAAGTCAACTGGAGTCGCATTCTTTTTGATTTGATGGCTAAAGAAGCAAAGTTGGCAACATATACCAAAGATAATAGAGGAAGAGGAGTTTCAGTGGAAGTTAGGAGGAATCTGCGCCACTCCACCAAAATTAGTCTAATGGTGGAAAGATTCTTCAAGCAGCAGGTCTGGGAGAATGCGGTTGAGTTCAACGCAAGTCTTACCATTCCCAAGGATCAACATCAGATTGAGATATCCATGGGATTAACTCCAGCACTCTTCAACAAAACTACTGATGAAGTGCATCACACTGCACTTCTTGAGATGGGAAGTTCAAATCCAACATGGATTCCACCTACCAAAGGTGTTGAAAAACAGAAGGAGAAAGTTGTAAAAGAAAAAGCAGCACGCAAATCCACCGTCAAAAGAGGCAGTTCTGTTGATACAGAAACTTCTGCCTCGCAGCCTAAGCAGAAGAGGCGCAGACTGAGGAAGGTTCAAGAATCACCACCACCAGAAGCAGCAACAGAACATCCTCTACCAGAACAAGGTGAGGAGGCTTCACAAGCTGCGATAGCACCAACAGAAGCTCCACAAACAGAACCAGTATTTGTGGAACCAGAATCAAGCTACAATCCAAACCAGGAGAAAGATTTTTCTCCAGCCAGAACACCCACTCCCTCACCGAACAGAATGCAAAGGATAAGTGAGGATGAAGAAGAGGTAGAATCTACTGATGAGGAGGAAGAGAAGAAATGCCAAGCTGAAGGCGTCATTAACTTGCTTGAGAATGAAGCAGAACACTCTGTATTACAAGAGTTTCCTGGTATTAACCTTCTTCTAGAGAGTCTGGGAGCCGCCAAGCGTGTGAAATTCTACTTGCTGGTCAAGGACAGCGAGTATTACATTTTCGATACACTGCTCCAGATCAGAACGATAGAGGAACTGAAAAAGGAAGAGGCCACCTTACTCAACCTACTACAAGCCAGTACCGTCAGCGAAGTCAGAGCAGAATACCCACAACTCATCCTTGCGCTCATGAAGCATGAGGCAAGCCTTCTGAAGATCAATTTGAAATCATTTTATTCCAATAAAATGGATTTCTTCTTAAGTGTCCCAGATGAAGCCACAGAACAAGATGTTCAGATGGAAGACCCTGTTCAACCAAAACAACAACAACCACCACCAGAACAGGTAGCAGAGAAGCCCAAGAAGCCCTCAAAGAAAATCCCTATCGTCAACTTTGACCCAGTGGATGACATTCCAGTCGGATAGACCATTGATGGAGAGCCAAGAAATGAGTTATACACCCCTGGGGTCGCACAGAAGCTAAAAAAGAATGTAAATTTCTACAAAATGGAGGAGCTATTGGAAAGAGAAACCAGACCCTTCAACAATTTTCAGATCGACAACCTTATCACACTTCGGGTTGAAGATCATCTGACAGATACCTGCAACATTCTACAAGAAAAGGCAACACAGATACTTTCTGATTTCAACCTGCATCAGAAAGATTATGTAAATGACATGGATCATGACATACGCAGAAAGCTCTGCACAGTCCAGAAAGAACTTGACAAGATGATAGATAATGATCATCTGGCGAATGAAGCAGACCAGACACAACTTACCCTTCGTCTAGAAGACGTAGAAGCGCAAGCACAGAAGGCAACCACACTGGTGGCTGATCTTCTGGTCAAATAGCAGGAGACCATCGATGCAGCAGTCGAACAGAAGGCCGATCAAATTACTGCTGAGATGAAAGAAGCAGTCACTCTGTCCATCCATTCTCAACTCGCTACTTTTGAGAATGAGAAATTTGTGGAACTGATGAAGAAACATCAGATGGATGTTCTGGATTATTTGTTATATCCAAACCCAGAGAAATTTGAGCACCAGAGCACGCGCATCACTGCGGTGGAAGAGCTTCAAGAAACCTACGATAGAACCCTAGCCACCATGAACAGCAGACTCGAGCAGAAACTACATGCTTCTGATCAAACGGTCAATCTGCTGCTTGGGTTCAAGTCGGATGCTGAGGAAAAGATGGAACAGATGAAGGAGGAGATTGACTCACTTCGCACACTCATCAAGTCCCTATTTGATGATGTCGAAAAGGGGGGAATCTCGGGAGAAAAAGGCAGCAAGAGCATGAGTAAAGAGAAGAACTTGCAAACAGAAGAGGTGGGAGAAGATGCAGAAACACCAGCTGCTGTACTGGGCAAATCATTAAAGGAGAGGCCTACTACACCACCAAGGCCAGATCCCACTCTTTTTGAAACAGAACAGGCTCAACCAGAAGCATATGCACAGACAAAGCAGACCCCCAGTGACAAAGGCAAAAAGCCAATTGATAAGGGAGAACAAATAGCAGAATTGTTGCTGTTTGGAGTAAACATGGAGCAAGCCTGTGATCCGGTCTTTAGAGCCCAATTTTACAAAGAACAGGCTGAAAGAGAAAGGAAGATGGCTGCTCAAGAAGCAAGAGAGAAATCATTTCAAACAACTTTCTCTCCACCATCATCAGCAGAACGCTCACAACAGCAGTCCTCTCAATCAACTACCCAATCAAAGAAAAAGAAGAAGAAAGCCTTCTCGTGGAATCTGTCTTTGAAGAAGCAGACACCCACTAATACATGGATTCCAAAAGGCGACCAAAACGACTGGGAGAAGGTCAAACAAGGGTTCATCTTGAACAGATACTTTCTGAAAAAGCCAACATACTCAGAATCGACACCAGATGAAGACTTCAATCGATATCTGGAGAATTTCAGCGACCATAGCCTAGTACACAGGATCAAAACAGATGCGTCTGATGCCAAATCCAGATCAAGGCTCCAGAAAAAGAATATATGGTGTGCCCAACGATACCAGGAAGTAATATTCCAGACAAGACCTACATTCTGAACTACATCAATCAACTGGCCAAAATCAAAGGATACAAGATCGACAACCACGATCCAAATTATGCCAGAGTGAGAGAAGGAAATTATGAAAGCATCCAATTGGTCTCTGACGCTCAAAGAGAGAAAATGAAGAAGGGAGGAGCATCCAGATGGTTTTCATAGTTATCGTTGTCTTGTTTGTGTTTGACTTTCGTCTTCCTGTTTTCCACATGTACTCATCACTCATATTAATATATGTGGATCCTCTGAAGACAAATTCTCTTTGTCCAGAAACTTACATTTCTGTTCTTGATTGTTATACAAACTTAAATAACAATCTGCTAACCTCACCAGAACATGCTATATGTTGTCTTTGGTCATCTTTTTAAGTGTGGTTTCGACATCATCAAAAAGGGAGAAATTGTTGGGAACCCCACAAATAACTTAAGTTTTGATGATGTTCTCTCGAAAACACACTTAGGTGTATTCATGTTCTGTGTTACTTCTGTCTGTTCCATATGTGACAGAAACATTAACATATAAAGTGTTTCTGTTAGGAGAACCTATTATTTTTTGTCTTGTTATGTCTTATCTTGTTTAAGATTCCATCCTATAAAATCATCCTGTTTTAGTTAGTCAGAAGGACCAGAATGTTAAACAGGACAGAAGCAGACAGAAATGATTCAACAGAACTATCCTGTGTTCTCAACTAGAAAGTTGAACCAGAGAGTCTCAACCAGAAAGTTGAAGCAGATCAACTCAACCAGAAAGTTGGACCAGAGAGTCTCAAACAGAAAGTGTTGAACCAGATCAACTCTCAAACAGAAAGTCGAAACATAAACTCTCAACTAGAAAGTTGAACCAGATCGTGCAAGACCAGATTAATGTTAACCTGGGTTCAACCAGATCAACTATGACCAGATCGATATCAATTTGTACTCGACCAGATCGACCTTGACCAGATCAACTTTGACCAGAACGACTACAACCAGAACAACACTCAAAAGCTGAAATCAGATAATATCGACTAAGTATCTGTGAATCTCAAAGTCTAAACTACACCTTTCGTACCATAGAAGGAAGAGAATCAATCAAAGACAAGAAAAGGAAAGCAGTATCCGTCAAACGATCTGCTTACCATTTTTAGAAGATTCTGTCAATCTCATTATAAGGCAAGAGGAGATAAATTAGGGATTCACTATCCTTGATTGGTGAAATCACATTTACTTCAAATCAATCAAGCTCAACGGTTAGAATTTCAAAATTCTACACCTATAAAAGCTCGGAACAAAGACTGGCAATATAGACGTACGTGAAATACTTATAAGATCATCTATCATCTACAAGCTACTCTGCCCAGAAATCATCTCAACCATCGAAGCATTTACTGAGAGAAGATTTCTACCAGATCGTGTTCCGAACCGTTCGTGATCGTAATCACACATCGATTCAAGTCTGTCTTATTGAGAAAGAAAGAAGGAGATCTTTGCTAGCTAGTAGTTTTCTAGTGGATTAACGTGAAGAGATCCAGTTACAGTAGTTTTCTGTAAGTTGTAAAGGGACACGACCCTTATTCTTGCATAAATTTCAACCAGATTGTGCTAGAAACTTGTGGCTCGTTCTCAGCGAGTATAAATAAGAAGAGTATCCTAGTAGTGGATATCTAATCCAGTTTGGATTAGACCGTGGACGTAGGGGGTTTCCCGAACCACGTAAAAATAACTATGTTATTTACTTTCTGCATTTTATATTCAAGTTGTTTTATTCACTAACTATCATACTCATTCAAATTGCAATCTTAATCAATCTGCTAAAATATTTGGTTAAGTTTTCGAAAAAAGTTTTCTAAACAAAGAGCACCGACTAAGTCCACCATTATTCCGCACTCAACACACCGTTAGAGAATAAGATTACTCTTGCTCTCTGCTTTGTGTTACTCACTTGAGAGATTCTGTTTGGACAGAAAGAGATCGATTAGATAGTCGATCTGGTCTGGCACTTCGAGCAATCTGTAATACAGAAAGCTTAAATCTCTCTTATTCAAATTAGTCAAGTAAACTGAAAAGTTTGTATTTGGTGTATCCCCCCCCCCATACACCAAACCTTGCTCTTTTGGGACCAACACTTTAAGACTGCAACAGAACCCCTGTTTGATGCTATCAAAAAGGGGAAATATGTAGGAAAGGACGGGAAGAAGGTGACAAGAGGAAAGGAAAAGGTTACAGCAGAACCTAAGGAGAAGGCCCAGACCAGGAAACAATCCAAAGTGGCAGAAAAAGAAATTAATCTGAGTACAAGTCAAGCAAGTTCCTGCATCTGAGGCAATTACTACAAAAGTTATACCAGCTCAACAGAAAGGAAAGAAGAAGGCGCAACCAGAACAACAAGTAACCATAACAAAGCACATACATATTGGTGCATCATCTGTATCTGGTACTTCTAATGGCCGAATGATTGTGATAGAGAAGTGACCTGCATCCAACATTGGATCATTCTCTCATATACCATATGATGATATATCCCTTAAGCAGCAGAACAAGCAACAATGTAGCTAGCGCAAGAACAACTTAACAAAGAAGCAAGACTTGTAAAGCAAAGGAAGAAGGCAACTGAGACAACAAAGAAGATGTTGGATGCTGGCATGAAATTAGCTGATGCTCTCAATCTTGATCTACGACAAACTTTTCTGGATACAGAAACATAAATCAAAAGACAAGAATGGGCTAAGGTAGAAAGAGCTAGACAAATGGCTGAAGCGCACACAGAGACTGGAGAGGAGTCTGCTGTAAGGAAAAAGATTGAGAAGGCTCTGTAAAGGAACAAGAAGAGATTTATCAAACCACGCTATAGATCATTTAACATGACGGCCTATGATAAATGGGTCCCTGCACATTTGTTGGAAGTATGGGACATAATCAAAGAATGCTTTATGGAGGAGTACTACTTCTTGAAGAACCCACAGCTTGCCACTATCAATGAACATGACACATTCAAGATGTATATAGACGACTTCTATAACCAGAAAATAATTGTAGAAATTCATAGAGCCGACATTGAGCACAAAATCATTCTAACCCCTCCACCCAGAAGGATCTTTTCACCACCAATGCTACGAGGGGGAAGATTCCCAGATATGGCCACCATCCGTCAATACATCAACGAGACTGCAACATTTTACGAATGTGGTATGACTTTGAAAGACTTGACCTCCAAAATGATCTATGAAGATATTCACTCCCAGCATGGGCCGAAAACTGAAGAACAACAGAAGAATGAAGCTGAAGCAGCAGGTAGACGGCAGACAAGGAAGACCTTCAATACTCTAAGACTACAACAGAACCCCTGTTTGATCTGTTCGGTATATCTTTGTAATACTCAAACAATTGATATACTGAAAAAAAAATTCTCCATTTGCACCCTGAAGACAATCTCTCTTTGTATTCTGTCTACATGAAAACAATCTCTCTTGGTATTTACTTTCTGCTACCTGTTATCAACAATAACAGTTATCTATCTACTAATATTTAACTTATATTTTGTTGCATCTGCTAATCCTTTCTGCATATGAAGTATCAGTAAAGTGTGGTTTCGACATCATCAAAAAGGGAGAAATTGTTGGGAACCTCGTGTATTAAGTTTTGATGATGGTTATCAAAACACACATTTAGAATATACTAAAGTACTTACAAGCACATAGCGTAGCATGTTCTGTGTATGAGAGTTGATCTGTTCTGTAAAGATATTAAAATCTGTGTTAATATTTGTCTATAGGAGATCAATGTATAAGTTTTACTCTTATGTAAGTTACAGATTACTATGTAAAGGAACAGAACGTGAGTCACGATCCGGTCCTAACCCAATCTTTAATATACTTGGTATTTTTAAAGATGCTGGAATGTAAAGATAACAGAACGTGAGACACGATCTGTATCTATAGAGCATCTATACTTAAAACTAGATCTTCCAGCAAAGCGTACAAGACATAGAACGAAGGAGACGTTTGGTCCAGATGTTGCCTAACATGGAGTACCCCAAATCACAGAAGGTGATTTAATCTAATAGATCATGGAATGATCTGTTCAGCACACAGATCTAGGGGTGATCTGTGAAATGCTTAAGGGATAGATGATCTTCTTAAATGGATCATTTTTTCTCTTGTACACTTTGATTCAACGTAGGCTTCGTTCTCATATAGTTATTCTGGTAATAGAATTTGAATATTGGGAAACGATGTCATACCTTAAATGGTAACAAATGACGCATCGTTGGCAAGGAGTACATTCCAACGGCTAGTTCGTGATTCATTCGTCTATAAATACTCCTTCAAGAGTTCTACAACAACTCTCTAGATTCCAAACGATCAAACTCAACAGAAATATTCAAGTTTTCGAAGTGTTCATAATACCAAGCGCAACTCACTTCACTTCACACTTAGACTTTCTACACTATAGAATCCATTGTTCTTACCTATTATTAGATTATATCTTAAGCTAGAACACTCCCCACTTAGAACTAAACTTGTATTAAGTTACACTGCACTGTAATATTTTAGTTCTATCTTCCTCTAGCCTTCAAGCTTTTGGAAGAACTTTCAAACCTGTAAACCCATTAAGTCTAAAGGTCACGACCTTAATTCGTGCACAACTCAAGTCCAGTTTAGACTTGTTATTGTGACTGGCCCTCAACAAGTATAAATAAGCGAGAATTTGTATTCACGAGTTAGTGAAAAGAACTATCAGTTGGATAGTCCGTGGAAGTAGAGGGTTTCCTGAACCACATAAAAACCTTGTGTTCTTTACATTACTTTACAGCTTTTGATTTATGCATATCTTCTATCATTCATAATCTGTCATATTGCATAATCTGTAAACAACTTATTAAAGAACACTTGGCTAATCAAAAGGGTTTTCTCAATTGGGCAACAAACTTAACCACCACATTCCGCACAATATGTACTCGCACCTTCTGTGAGTATAGAACACATTTTACAGAACAATACTTTCTGGTACATCTTATGTGTTTCCAAAACACAGAACATGAACACCAGACCACCAGCATTCTGTGTCGTGTGATCACTCGTTCTGTCTATTGAATACTTAGCAAGAAAACGAGAAAAGTTGTAATTGGTGTATTACCACCCCTCCCCACCCATACACCAATAACTGCTCAATCGGGACCAACAAAGCTGTCATGACATACTCGTCCCGACCTACCTACTCAGTATTCAGGATTTGGGTAGGGTTAAGCTTCAAAATTTTAGGTCTAAAAATAATTGTATCCGAAAAATTCATCTAAAAATTTTACTAAACAATCGAATATCGAGCTTAAAAAAATCCATCCACATGTATATATATAACACAAAACATCAATTAGAATTCATTTTCAATGGTGATTTTGTAATGAAAAAATAATAAAAATCTAACCTTAAATAATTAATATTAAAATATTTGTTGGATTGGGAGCGTCCATCAGAATAGACGTACTGGCCCCACACACCAACACTTTATTTCCCATGAAAAGATGATGCAACATGTTGGTATGAGTAGTACTAATCAATTCTTTTTAACCTCTCGTCAACAATGGTAGTGCAGACCCTTTTCAACTGAGGCAGGCCGCACTCAGGTACGATACACGGAGGACTCACCCTCCGGGAGGTACTGGAGTCCACTTCCCAACAATTCCCCTCTCAGCACCATCCCGGTACTCTGGAGGATGCATCGAACCTTGAGAGCATATGCTGGCGCTCCTTCAAACCCGGGCCACAGGGCTACCTACTAACAGGCTGACCCAACACACTTCCGAGTAGGTTACCCATCATAGTATTGCTCCAAAGCCAAACACGCTTAACCTTGGAGTTTCTACTAAGGGGTCACCTGAAAAGATAATGCACCATGTTGGTATGAGTAGTACTAATCAATTCTTTTTAACCTCTCGTCAACAATGATAGTGCATGCCCTTTTCGACTAAGGCAGACCGCATTCCCATAAGCTCTCTCAGGTACGATACACGGAGGACCCACCCACCGGGAGGTGTTGGAGTTAACTTCCCAACAATATTAAAAATATAACCTTAAATAGTTAATATTAAAATATTTTATTTAAAAATTTTATTTAATAAAAAATATTTATCATACAAAAAGTTATTAAAATAATGAATTTTATGAATTAAAAAATATTATATTGCATGGACGTATAAAACCACCCGTTTAGCAGCCCATAAAGGGCCGAATTGAGTTTTATGTTTATAGGTTTGAAAAAATTTCGTTAAGTTTGGACGTGTTTCAAAACCTTAGAAAGTCCGATCTAATAATTTTCACACATCTAATCGTGTCAATACACCTCCAATACAATAATAAAGAACTTTTTAGGTCAAATACTAAACAATATAAAATTCAAAGAATTTCACAGTTCATAATGCACAAGAAATATAACAACATAAAAACTAAAATAAATAACTACAAATTTATGAAATATGATGAAAAAAATTATTTCATTCATACGTATCAAATAAACTAAGATAATTTGATAGTCAAATAAATTAACAAACTACTCCTATAATTTAAGACTTAAATTGATATTTACACTAATAAATAGTGTAATTAAACATACTATATACATCGCACGAGATACTATACAAGTTTCTATAAGTTTAAAAATATATTTTCTCGGATTGTAGTTGCCCTTGACATAAATTATAATTATTTTAAAGTATTATTGAAAAAATAAACTTTTTCTAAAAAATAATTATATTATTAATATTAATAATGACGACGATAATAATAATAATAATAATAATAATAATAATAATAATAATAATAATAATAATAATAATAATAATAATAATAATAATAATAGAGTTTCCTCCAAAATTTTGTGAACATGTTAGAGGCTTAGAGCATCCGCAGCAGTATGGTAGCGGAAGACTCAGGCAGGGGGGGCGGGAAACTGGAGGGAGAAACCCGCGCTGCGGGCTTTGGGGTTGGGGCGCCAGGTTGTGCGGTTTCTGGCGCCCATCGATTTTTTTTTTATTTTCCTTTTTTATTTTTTTATTCTTTAATTCATCGATAAATACCCTATTTCAATCCCACATTTTTACATATCTTCATCCATTCTTCAATCTTTCAACCATCTTTCTTCAACCATTTTCATTACAAATTAGCCCAAAAAAAATGTCTTCTTCTTCCGATTCCGATGATGAAATTAATGCTCAATTTTTGCAACTCGCAGATAATTTTATGGAAACGGGTCATAAATATCTAGCATCACTCGGCGCATCCGACTCCTAACGTCCAAAAAAAAAGAAGAAAGCATTCATCAAAAGGGATCGAGAAGAGGCCTCCGTACGTCTATACAACGACTACTTCTCCCAAAATCCAACATTCCCCAACAATTATTATGCGGAGAGAATTATTTCTCTGCATCGTCACAATCTTGGAGAATCGTGAAAAATACTTCCGACAACGTACGGATGCTACGGGCCGTCAAGGGTTCACGCCACTACAAAAATGCACGGTTGCAATTCGGCAACTTGCAAATGGAGGTGCCGCCGATCAATACGATGAGTATATCCGGGTCGCAGAGTCAACGGGCATAGAATGCCTCAAATGTTTTTGTCGTGCCGTTGTTGAGGCTTTTGGGTCTCAATATTTGAGGCAACCCAACAAAGAAGATATTCAACGCCTAACGGAGCTTCACGAAGAGAAGCACGGCTTCCCCGGCATGCTCGGTAGCATCGATTGCATGCATTGGGCGTGGAAAAATTGTCCAATGACGTGGCGCGGGGATTATACACGCCAAGACAAAGGCCACCTAACTATCATGCTCGAAGTGGTCGCGTCCCAAGATCTATGGATTTGGCACGCTTTCTTCGGCATCGCCGGATCGGCGAACGACGTTTGCGTGATCAACCAGTCTACGGTGTTGAACGACGTGCTCAACGGGAAAGCGCCTCGTGTGACGTTCATGGCCAACAACAAACAATACAACATGGACTATTATTTAGCTGATGGCGCTTACCCATGTAGGCCGACTTTCGTCAAATCAATGTCGACGCACACTGACGAGAAACGGTCTCATTTCAAAGTTATGCAAGAAGCGGCACGCAATGACATCAAACGAGCATTTGGAGTACTCCAATCTCGATGGGCAATCATTAAAGATTCGGCACACCTTCGGTTTCGTGAGCATTTATCCGACATCATGTAAACTCGCATTATTTTGCATAACATGATTGTTGAAGACAAATGTCCGTATGCGACTAGTTCGGCACCAGAGACCGAAGCAAGCTCCTCCTCCACTCCACCGGAAGAAGCAACTCGCGGTGCCAACGAACATTTCAATGAGTACTTGGAGCGTTCTGTTCCAACTTATTTTAATTGTCAGTACGTGGCATTGTTTAGACCAGACCCACTGTCCGATAAAGGGACTCAGTATCGGGCACGAGGAATATTTCCAGCCGATATACTTCCAATTTATTATATTAAATTGCTTGCAAGAGTACGAGTTCGTTATAGATTAATAAGTTGACCTCAGTCGTATTCTCAAGGAAGGCTAAGCAGGGCTCTATCTATGTTGCAGAACAGAGAGCAATTAAAAAGAAGGGGTTTTGGATTTCTAATCTAATGAATCTATCTAGGCAAAAATTAATAAAGCAATTAAATCCTAAATCTAAGAATGCAGAATTAAAGAAACTGAATTTAAACATTACTTAATTTGATGAATTAATATGATCGAAAGATTCATATTACTAAGTTGAGATTTAAACAATAACGAAGCAGAAAGGAAATAAATCATAAACCAAGAAAGAAAGCAATAAAAGGACTCACTGATAAAAAGGAAAAATATTGAATTAATAATCACCGGGTTTGAATCATGAACGAATCCACAACTGAATTGAAGAACGAATAGGAAATAAAATCTAGACTAAAAGGTGTTTTCTCTCGTGGTCTAAACCCTAAACTAGAAGTAAAAAAAATGTGAAGGAGAGAGTCTGAAGAACCACGCGTGGTGTTTAAATAGGCGTGTAGGATTGCGCCAGGGTAGCGCTCGTTAGGGGCCAGCGAGCGCTATCTTGGCTCGCTGGGTGAAGCACCGCTGCAGTGGGGTAGCGAGCGCTGGGGGGTAGCGCTCGCTACCTCACTATTCTATCTCCTCTTCTTTGCAAGGGCTAGCGGGCGCTGGGGGGCTAGCGCTCACTAACCCCAAGTTCTGACTTGGATAGTGCGCAGGACAAGCGGTTGCTAGGGGCTAGCGACCGCTAGCCCCACGTTCTGTCTTCTCCACACTTTTCTTCACCTTTTCACCTCTTTTTCGCCTCGTTTCTCTTCTCGAACGTTGTTCCACTTCATGTGTCGATCTTTACCTGAGATGTAACATAAAGAATACAAAAGCATCATATCGAACGACAACAAGTGGTACTATAGACTAAATTACGAGAGAAACGAGACCGAAAAATAGATAAAACAACCTCCCCACACACAATACCTTGCTTGTCCTCAAGCAAGTCTAAGCTCAATAAAGAATACGGAGATTAAGAAACAAGAAGCAAGTTAATTGTGTGACAACAACAATTTCAATTCGAGTTTACGGAAAGGATAATAATACTATACATCAATCACCATTACGTGTTTCCCTTGAAAGTGCAATTTCAATACGATCAAACTAATAACAAATGCAAATTCAATTTTTAATTACTCAAAGGCTAGATTTAGAATTTTTATTTATCAAACACAATTAGTAAAGAATCAATTCGCATAGAATTTTTAGTGATATTTAAGAACATTGGTCACTAGGTGTGATTTCGGTTAAATCGAGTATCCTAGCGTGGTTTCCCATACCCATTCCTCGAACTCAAAATTTTCTTCGATTTCATAGAGGAAGAGGGGTAGAGTTCTTATCACCTATTCAAGCACTTCTATTGATTCAATAACAATTTTAAAGGCCATTCGAGCTAAATATCGAAAGAGTGGGTTATATGGCTAAAATTCACGAGATATGAACATTTAGAGGTCATCTAAAGTGTTCTCGTGTGGTTTCCCAAGCTCATGATTTTCAGAAGAGCAGAAGCCTCCCAACTCAATCTCACAATTTAAAAAACATTAACATCTGAGTCAAGCCATCAAGCAATCTTATACCAAAATGCACATGTTAAAAAGTTATCACATCAATCCATTACACAATCGAGTGCCCCACGACAACAATAATCAAAATGTAATGCTCATTTTCCAATCATCAACTCAAAATATCAATTCATGTCATCAAGCATAATCAACATATTTCTCAATCAAAATCGATCACTAATTCTATTAAGCTCCAACATGCAAGTAGACAAACAAGAGTACATATAAAAATAGGCCGCATGCTACAATATAAAGTATACACCACCCTCCCCCTCGAAATAAAGATAGCAATGTCCTCATTGCAGTATAAAAACAAGAGAGAGGAACAGATAATACCCGATACAAGGCAATGCGGCGGTAATGATAGCTCGGGAAGTTGTAAACGGTTAGACCTACAAAATAAACACCAAACAAAGCAAAAGAAGCAACAAAACAAGAAAGGAAATAAACTAAATGCAAAACAACCCGGACACACACAAAAAGAAAATGAAAAGAAAAACGTACTAAGCAGCAGTGAGAAGTCACTGCTGATCCGGCAGCGGCGGTGGGTGATCGTATAAAGCTCAGTTCGACCAATGGGCGTTAAGCTCTGCCATCTGTCGGTTGTTTTCTAGTATCTATTGATACTGGAGAGCCGACTGCTCCTGAGACAATCTCCATTGACGGGCTTGCTCAGACATCAAATCGTGGGTAGCAGTTACCCTCTGCTCGATCCGCTCCTGGCTCTGAAGCATAGAGGAGCTGAAGTCTCCAAACTCCCGGTAGAAGGACTGAGCCTCGTGAGCATGGGCCCCAAAGTCCTGGGAGAAGCTAGTGAAGTCCTACCTGAAGGAGGAGAAGTCGGACCGAAGGGCGCCGAGTTCAGTGCTCAGAGACTGAAACTGCGACATGAGGTGGTCCACACCACCGGTAGAAGAAGAGCCGGCTCCATAGTGATACTGGCCGGCGCCTGTCAGATAGGAGGAAGGCCCGGGAGTGAAGGCATCCTGCATAGGGGCGTCCTCATAGGCGTCCTCCTCGGCTGCTCGATCAGTTGCTCCCTCGTCTCCGCCGACCTCAGGTAAGTTGGCGGCAATGGCGGCCAACTCATTAGTGTGGTTAACCACACAGCGTCGGGAGGTGGAAGGCACCCATGTGTAGTCCATGGTGCAGATGCGAGCCTGACGGAGCTCCGAGTGATCGATCCTTGACACATAGAGGGTGTCGGCGGGATCAAGCTGCTCTGAGTCAAAAACCTCGAAATGCCGAGCAATGGCACAGATCACGAGAGGCAGTGTGGCATGGTATCGGACGGTGGCTAACATATTCTTAAAGGTGTTAAGAATATAGTAGCCAGCGCATACCCGTGAACCTCGAACGGCACTCTGGAGCAGGTAAACTTCAGACTGGTTCACCTTATTTGCTTGCTCCTTGCCAGTGATCCCATAAGACAGAAACTTATGGAGGATCATCAGCACATTGTTCTGAATAAAACCAACCGGCATTCCACCGGCTTGCCAGTTGTGGAAACCTGTGAGGGAGTTCCATGCGGCATTTGGATTGAAGTGGGAAGGTGGGGCTTGATCCCCCACATTCTTGCCGTGGAATTCCATGATCCTGCACAACAAAGTGATAGACACACGACGGGATACTCCCCGCAATCTAAATGTACAGAACGTAAGGTCCGCAGGTACAGTTAAAGTCGATAGGAACTCATGTGTAAGAACTTTAGAACATTTGAAAGACATGTGAGCATATTTCCTAAGTCCTAACACATCAAGATATTGCTCGAGTTCTCTAACGCATCCTAAACTAGCAAGTAGATTCCAGTCAAGAGTATGGGGTGGAGTTACCTCATGCCGAGTCCACCTTTCATAGAATTGCCCCTCTAGGTGTGATTCGAGTGGAAAGGGGCAATTGTAGACTTGTTGGAGCTCCTCGGTGGTAGGCTCCTCCGGTTGAGAAGTGCTTGCGGCTTGCTCGCCGGCACGATTCTTGGAGCTCCTCGGTGGTGTGGCCGGAAGTGGAAGGAAGAAGGTGAATTGTAGAGAAGGGAAACAACTAGGGTTTAAGAAATTGGGGGAAATTGAGAAATTAGGGATTTGAAGTTTGGGGAGAAAGAATTGGATATTTTGAGGGGTGTAGGGGTTTGGGAAGTAGTTCGGGTGGAAAATATGGAAGAAAAGGTGGTAATGTTGGAGATTTATGAAGGAATTGGTGGAGTAGAATGAAGATTGAAGGATTTAGGGAAGATTTGTGGAGGAATAGAAGAAAGAAATAATGGAGGAAGAAGGTTGTTGCTGCTGCGTTGCGTGAGGAGGAAAAGAAATTGTGAGGGAGAAAGAAAGGGGAAGAAAAAGATATAGGTGGGGGCAGCGAAGGGGGATAGCGGTCGCTGGGGGGGTAGCGACCGCTACCCTAGCGCGCTGGATGAGAGTGGGTAGGGAGCGAGGGTAGCACTCGCTGGGGGGGTAGCGAGCGCTACCCCTGCGCGCTGGAAAGAGTGGCCTGGTTCAGGGGTAGCGAGCGTTGGGGCCTAGCGGGCGCTACCCGTGCGTTCTGTTTTGGGACAGGGACTGGGGCTAGTGCTCGCTGGGGGGTAGCGAGCGCTGGCCCCTACTTCTGGATGGGACAGAACGCTAGGCTAGCGTAAGTGTCGTCCTTAATCCGTTTTCCATAGCCTCTTGTGTGTTCCACCCGATTTTTCCTGCAACACGAAAATTGATTTAAATAGTGTTCTTCACCTAATAAGTATGATATAACGAGCGAAAATAAATAAAACAACAAAAACAAAATCAAAGGAAATAAAAGACTGCTTGTTTAACATCATGAGCTCGACGGGAATATGTGATCAGGTAGGGGGTGGATCTTCAATCGGTGTGGACTCCACCGTGAAATTAGTAGGCCACCCCTCGACATATGGCTTAACATGATGCCCATTCACCACGAATGAGTCATCTTATCCTTCTTTAGCAATCTCTACTGCCCCATACGGCTTGACATCTTTCACTATGAATGGGCCGCTCCATCTAGACTTCAATTTACCGGGAAAAAGCTTCAATCGAGAATTGAACAGTAGCACCCTCGTGCCAGGCTTCAAATCTTTGTGGAGAATCCGTCGGTCATGGATTGCTTTCACCTTGTCCTTGTAAATTCGGGCACTGTCGTATGCCTCATTTCGCAGCTCGTCTAACTCCGACATCTGTAGAGAACGGTGCTCCACTACTTTTTGCATATCGAGATTTGAGGCCTTGATTGCCCAATAGGCCTTGTGCTCCACTTCAACAGGTAGGTGGCACGCTTTTCCATACACGAGACGATACGGACTCATCCCCAACACGCTTTTATACGCCGTGCGATATGCCCAAAGAGCGTCGTTCAGCTTTATCGACCAATCCTTCCTAGATGGCTGAACTGTCTTCTCCAAGATATTCTTGACTTGCTTATTGCTCGTCTCGGCTTGGCCTGACGTTTGTGGATGGTATGGGGTCGCGATCTTGTGCGTTATCCCATTTTTCTTCATTAGCCTTTCGAATAGTTTTTTGCAGAAGTGTTTGCCACCATTGCTAATAATAGCTCGTGGGACGCCAAACCTGCACAAAATATTTTCCTGCACAAACTTAAGAACAATGTGAGAGTCACACGTTCTAGTGGGATAGCCTCAACCACTAGCAAAATATACTCATACCCATGAGACATAGGAAAAGGACCCATAAAGTCAATTCCCCACACATCAAATATTTCAACCACAAGAATATTATTTAGAGGCATTTCATTTCTACGACCTAAATTACCGACTCTCTGACACCTATCGCACGAAAGATAGTAAGAATGTGCATCCTTAAATAAAGTCGGCCAGAATAAACCTGATTGGAGAACCTTGTGTGCCGTCTTTTGGCCTCCAAAGTGTCCGCCACAATGAGTCTCATGGCACATCTCAAGCACTTTTGGTTGCTCCTCCTCCGCTACACATCGCCTGATCACTTCGTCTTTTTCGAGATTGAAAAGGAATGGGTCTTCCCAAAAGTATTGCCTGCACACATGGAGAAAACGCTTCCTTTCTTGGGAAGTGAGGTCAGACCTTAATTCGCCACATGCTAAATAATTAACTATGTCAGCAAACCAAGGCACATGATTAACACTGTAAGCATGCTCATACGGGAAAGACTCATCAACTAGATCATAAGATAGGGGAGAAGGTACATGCTCTAAGCGAGAGAGATGATCGGCAACGGCGTTCTCACTCCCTTTTCTATCACGAATTTCTACATCAAACTCTTGCAATAATAAGACCCAACGAATTAGCCTAGGCTTCGCCTGAGGCTTAGTCAACAGATATCGTAAAGCAGCATGATCACTATGTATGATAACTCTAGACCCTATAATATACGCACGAAACTTATCAAGAGAGAATACTACCGCTAACATCTCTTTTTCGGTGGTAGTATAATTTATCTGAGCGGGGGTTAAAGTAGAACTAGCATAATAGATCACACGCAACATTTTATCAACTCGTTGACCTAAAACAGCACCTATAGCAGAGTTTGACGCGTCACACATAATTTCAAAGGGAACAGACCAATCAGGGCCAACAATAACAGGGGCACTGCATAATTTTTCTTTCAAAGTAGTAAAAGCAGAGAGACAGGCAGTGTCAAAATTAAAGGGGATGTCCTGAGCAAGCAAACGACACAAGGGTTGGCATATTTTAGAAAAGTCTTTAATAAATCTACGATAAAAACCAGCATGCCCTAAGAAACTTCTAATCCCCTTTACATCAGTCGGTGGAGGCAATTTTTCAATTACCTCAACCTTAGCTTTATCGACCTCAATTCCCTTACTAGACACGACATGTCCTAAGACAATCCCACTACGCACCATGAAGTGACTCTTTTCCCAACTCAGAGTCAAACAGGTCTCAACACAACGATCCAAAACACGATCGATTTTAGAAAGACAATCATCAAACGAAGAGCCAAAAATAGAAAAGTCATCCATAAAGACTTCTACAAAGTCAATAATCATATCAGAGAAGATAGACATCATGCATCGCTGAAACGTACCTGGCGCATTGCACAGTCCAAATGGCATCCTCCGAAAGGCATAAGTTCCGAAAGGGCTGGTGAAGGCCGTTTTTGCTTGGTCCTCCGGGTCGATCGCAATATGATAATAACCTGACAATCCATCCAAAAAATAAAAATAGTCATTACCGGCAAGCTTATCTAACATCTGATCAATAAAGGGTAAAGGAAAGTGATCCTTTTTCGTAGCTGCATTGACCTTGCGGTAGTCAATACACATCCTCCATCCGGTAACAGGTCTGGTAGGGACAAGTTCCTTCTTCTCGTTCATCGTCACCGTGATCCCGCCCTTCTTGGGTACAACGTGGACTGGACTCACCCATTCACTGTTAGCAATCGGATAGATGATCCCTTCAGCTAGAAGCTTGAAGATCTCCTTCTTCACGACCTCCATGAGTACTGGGTTGAGTCGTCGCTGTCCATCCCTCTTTGGAAGAGAATCGTCAGCGAGCTGTATCTTGTGCATGCACATGGCTGGGCTGATACCTCGGATGTCTATCAGACTCCAACCGAAGGCTAACTTGTGCTTCTTCAACACAGTTATTAGCCGAGCCTGCTGGGCTTGAGTCAACTCAGCTGAGATAATCACCAGCTTTTGCTCGTTCTCCTCGAGAAACACGTACTTTAGATTCGCAGGGAGCTCCTTCAACTCCAATTTCTCCGGTGCTGGTGGATTTGCTAACGGCATAGGAGGTGGTTTCACGAACTGGGACTCCAAACGGAGCCTTTCCTCCATGTCGGCCGATCCTTCAAAGATCTCCTCCAAACTATAATCCTGCACAAAAGAAATCTCGGCAAGAGCATCAACCGAATCGATAAAAGAACAGTCCTCAATAGAATTAACAGAAGGCATAGCTTTGTGCTTATGCACAGAAAATGAAACTTTCTCTCCTAGCACAGACATTTGTATGTTACCATTTTTAACGTCAATCAGAGTATTAGTAGTTGCCATGAATGGTCTACCAAGCAATAAAGTATGATCGCGTCCGTTTTCATGCACGTCACATATTTCTAACACAACAAAGTCCATAGGTACTATCAGACCACCAACACTCACTAGGATGTTCTCTATAATACCCCTAGGATATCTAACAGAACGATCAGCTAACTGTAGGCTCATGCGTGTAGGTTTCAACTCCCCTAATTCTAATTCCTTAAAAATTGAATAAGGCATGAGATTAATACATGCACCTAAGTCAAACATGCCTGTTACAGTTTTACCATTACCAAGTGCTATAGTGATAACGAAACTACCTGGATCTCGCAGTTTCTGAGGAAGAGGTTGTTGCATGATAGAGCTGGCCACCTCGGACACCATGATCGACTCATCGTCTGTAAATCTTCTCTTTTTGGAGGCTAACTCCTTAAAGAATTTGAGGTATGCCGGTACATTACGGATTACGTCCAGGAGTGGTAGATTGACATGAACTTGAGACAGCATCTTATAGAAATCCGCAAACTGCTTCTCAAGCTTAACATTTTTAAGCCTTCTTGGAAAAGGGATTGGCGTCTTGTACGGATTTGCCGTTTTGTGCAACTGAGTAGCAGGTTGTTCCGATTCCTTCCCTTTCTCAGCGTCCTCCACCTCTTTAGTTGGCTCATCCTCCGGCATAGCCACTTTATTGTCAACTTGCTTGCCACTACGAAGAACAGTAATGGCCTGAATCTGCTGTGTTGAGTGTCCCTGCCCGGGTATCTTGCCGGTCTGCTGCTGTTGCTGCATCTGATTAACAGCTCTTGAGATCTGCCCAACTTGACTCTCGAGGCGTTTGATAGTAGCCTCTTGCGCCTCCCGAGCCAGTTTGCTCTCTTGCATGAAAGCTGCAAGACTGTCCTCAAGAGAAGGTTTCGATGGAGCTGATCGCGGCGCGGACGGGAACTGAGACTGAAACGGAGGTGGCGGCGGCTGCTGATATGTCGGCTGCGGCTGCTGATAAGGAGGTGGTGGATAATACCCCACCTGAGGTGGATAGTAGGGCTGCTGCGGATAATACCCTTGCTGCGGCGGGTAATATTGTTTTGGGGCCGGTCGTCGGCCAGGGAAGCTCTGGTTCTGACCTTGATTCGGCCCTTTCCATGTTAAGTTATTCTGAGCTCTCCACCCCGAAGGCTGCTGTGGATGTTGCTCGAATGGCGGGCGTGGCTGGAAGCCTTGTGCAGTATAGACTTCTGCCTCTCCTTCGTACGTCATCTCCGCTATTCTAGTGCAGTGATTCTCATCATGAGTGAGATCACCACATATCGGGCACGGCTCAGATGCCGGCTCATGCCTGGTCACTGTGGAGGCCTTGCTCATCTTCAATTCTTGCAATTCCCGCATCATATCGGCCATCTGCTTCTTGAGGTCTGGGCTGACTCCGATCTCTCGGACCTCTACTCTCTTGGATCGTGAGATTTTCTACTGCGAATTAGTGGCTAGCGTCTCGAAAATCTCAATTGCCTCGTCTGCAGTCTTCTCAGCTATGTTCCCTCCAGCTACTGTATCTACCATGAACAGATAAGTGTGCTGCAATCCATTGTAAAAGATCTGCCAAAGGAGTTCCGGTACAATCTGATGGTGCGGGCACTGCTGCTGGAGCTCTCTGAATCTATCAAGGGCCTCGTGAAAAGGCTCCTCAGGTTCCTGAGCAAACTGCATTATTTGGAGTCGGATTTGCTGCGTCTTTTGATTTGGGTAGTGCTTCAGGAGAAACGTGGTGCTCACTGCCTTCCACATAGGTAATGATCTTGCTGGAAGGGAGAGATACCACGACTTCGCCCTATCCTTGAGTGAATAGGGGAAGCATTTCCTAAGCAGCTCATCCTCAGTGATGGTCTGGAGTGGGATGGATTGAACAGCTGTGCAGAACTCCCTGATGAAAAGGAGCGCATCTTCATTCGGCAACCCGTAGAATGAGGGAAGCAGATTGATGTGATTGTGCTTCAGCTCATAGTTTCTTCCTGCAGCTGATAGCACAATGGCGGATGCAGTGATGCCGTATGTCGGCCTGGCAAAGTCTCCGAGTTTTCTAGGGGCTTCGTCCTCCTCGGCAATTATTATTAACTGCTCTTCAAATAGCGTGGCGAGGTTGACAACGTCCTTAGATTGCTCCTCACGTACGGCTTCTCTTCTATTGATGTTGTCGACGTAGGGTACCAACTCTTGTCTCAAGCTTCGGCGACCTAGCATACACAAACCAAAAGAAGATCAAACGCACCTTGTGGGAGCAAAAGAATAAAACAAATAAACAAAATAAAATGTGTTGGTCCCAAAAGCGCTAGATTGGTGTATGGGGGGGGGGGGGGAATACACCAATTCAAACTTTTTAGATTTTTCTTGTTCAAAGTTTAAGTATAAGGCTTAAGCACACTTTAAAATAAAGATAGCTTAGGTTAGCTTAGGGTTTCTTCTTGTGAAGAAGAAACAACTTAGCTCAAATAAACCTTAGGTGAAAAGAAACACTTAATAAGATTAACTTTAAGAAAGTTAACCTTGATTAATGTTGTGTGCGGAATTCGGTGGTTAATGCTCTTTGTAGTTAAAAATGTTTCCTTTAGTCAATCTTTAACACAACCAAGTTAATGCAAGAGAATGAAGGATACGTTAATAAAGTAAAACAGAAAGGAAGAACACAAGGAATTTAACGTGGTTCAGGATAAACTTTACCTATGTCCACGGCTCGATCAAAACTAGATCGAAATCTACTATGTCTCCTTTCTTTTTACTCGTTGAGTACGAGCCTCAAGTTTTATCAAAACTAGATAACAACTTGAGATTACACTTCTTAGATTGAAGAACTACAATCTAAATCTTACAACTCTTGGATCAAAACTAGATCCTAAGTTGGGTTTTGTAAACAACAAATTTCCAGAAACTATCTTCAAAAGAATAATAAAGCACTCAGAGAATTCTAGAGCTTGAAGGAGTGCTTTTAGAGCTTTGAATATTTGAAGATATTTGAGCAGAGTTTGAGCTTTGTAATCGTGAATTCTCGTACTTCTTTTCTGGAGGTGAAGGTGGTATTTATAGCCTCAATGAAGAAACTATCCGTTGGAGACGATGACCTCTATTTTCAACGCTTTAATTGCTGCATTAAATGCATGGCAGAGTGGTTGAGACACGTGTTGACAAATGAGAGTTGTTTCCACCTTTCACGCGATTTCCCTGTGCATTGCCATACTGGGAATGATCCTTTGTACAGTAGTTTTGATTTACTTGTACATCATTCCTTAAGGTATGTAGTTGATGTGACAATACACAGAGTGGTTGACTTGTGACAAATTTAGGTATGTCGGCAGTCCACCGTAGTTATGGTGAGGAGCAGCTTGTATTTGATGTCATGACAGCTCGCTGTCCCTCGTTATAAACTTCATCTCTGGTTCTCTATTGAAAGTGACGACCAGATCGTTTTTGGTGTAAAACGATCTCCTCTTGAAACGTCGATCGATCTGATGAAGGTATTGAGCAGCGGGCTGACGTAGTCTTTTAGTAACGAGCTGCTCATCCATTTGTAATGGTTAAGAACGATCTGATGTTAGTTTCAAGCAGCGGGCTGGCTTTGAAGATCTAGCTGCTTAACCACTTGTAATAAGTTACAAACAAATTCTATTTTCTAAGCTAATTCTAGTCTATAGAATCAGATCGTTATAAGTGTTTAAAACTTCAAACCACTTTTACATTTGTGATCTGTGATAGATGAACTAAAAGTTGAAACCAAGAAACAAGTAACAATGTCAGCGAGCTGCTTATGTAGGAAGCAGATCGTTATTTGTATAAAAACGATCTGCTCACCATATAGGGAGCTAGCTGACTTACTAAGCAAGAAAATTGTTATCATAGTAATCATTGTGTCCAGGATACCTTTTAATAGAATAATACAGATCGTTATTTATATACCAAAAACGATCTGCTTCTACTTCACTTAAGATATTCCTTAATAGATGACAATGACTACTTGGCTTCCAAAATATCAAAGTATAGTTTCGAGGTACATCATCAAAACAAATATAAATTCATGGGGTTCCCAACAATTTCCCCCTTTTTGATGATGTCGAAACCAACACATATATTTTCTTTTAAATATGAAGATTTAATATTGGACAGTTATTATGCATAGCAATAAATTGACAATCATAAAACATTGCCTGGACAAAGAGATATTGTCATCAGGTTGTTTTTCAAAATAGACTTTCATTCTTTATTGATCAAGCAGGTTTTTACAAAATACATTTATACCAGTTCGCTGCAAAATCAAAAAGAACTAATTCTTCAAGATTGTGATTGTCTTCTCTGTTGATCAGCTAGTTGTTGTCTCCTCCTCTCAACCATCTTCCTTTGTCTTAATTCAGATGGCACACCAAAACTGGCATAGATTTCGTTGAAGATCCTTCGATTGTTTTTGTTATTGAAATCAATGGGATACCCCATTAGTTGTGCAGATCGATTAATAGCATTCAAGATGGCTGTGTGATCAACCTCAGTGGTTCCTGGAATTCTAGTATAGAGCAGCGTTGTTTTCTTTGGTGCAGTCAAGGATACGTTCATCATTGCAGATTGTCTATGTAGATACTCGATGAAAGTTTGATTTTTGTGCTGGCTCAAAAATTCTCTGAATAGATCATCCACTGCTCCTCCTTGTACATCTTGATCCATCAGATAGTAATGTTGAACGATGAATTCTTTAACGATCTTGTTCCATTGCGACACTTTCTTGCTGTGAAGCCAGGTTAGGTTTTGAGGATCAGTTAGCTGGAATTTTTCAAAAAATTTGAAGACTGGATTTGATGACTCTTCTTCTTCTTCATCTTGAGATTCCTTCTAGTCATCAAAGGCACCAGTCATCCCTTGTCTTTGTTTCTCCGCCCTCCATAGCTTTTTGAATTTTGGATCAGCGATCTGCTCTGCTGTGCATCCATCCAAGAACATCTCTTCGTTTTCATCATCTTCGGTCATAACCTTCTTCCCTTTTTTGTCAGCTGCTTTCTTTGCTTCCTCCATTCTTTTCTGTTTTTCTTCATTTTCCTTTTGCAATTGCTTTGCTTCAGCAATCTGTTTCGCAGTAAGTTTCTTCTTTTTGGGAGCAGCTTGTTTTGTTTTGGAGGGGGCAGCGGGCTGGTCAACCTTCTTCCCTTCCCCCTTTTCGACATCAGCAATGAATTCCTTGGAGATTATTAGTCGAAGGGAGGCGAGCTCATCATGAAGGGCTTTGAATCTTGCTTCAGAGTCTTCTTTGTATTGAAGGAATGAGGAAATGTTGCCATTTACCTCATTGAATTGTTTTGAAGCATCCTTGATGTGAGACTCAAAATTCACTGCCAGGGCGCTGTGTGCCACCTTCATGTCAGTGATAGTTTTGTTGATCAAGAAAATATCATTGCCAGTTGCAACATCTTCTTCTTTCAAGGCCTCTGGCAGCTGGGCTTTGAGTAAAGTGGGCAAGGTGTTTTGGATCACAGATGGAATTGTTGTTTTCTCCATGTCTTCATACTGCTTTTCCACATGCTTTTTGACTTCCTCAACCATTTTTGCTCCTGCTGCATTCATCTTGGTCTCGAAGGTTTTTGTCTCCTCTTGAATGCAGCAATGTTGTTGTTGGTTTCTTCTTTGTACTTGTCAAAAACAGCTCGGTCGCTGTCCAAGTCCTTATGCAGCTCGCTGGAGAGCTTTGTATGAGTGAGCTCGACATTGTGTTCAACCGTGTGGAGTGCATTTTCTACAGCAGAAAAAATGAAGTTCGCCAAAGCAGCAGATCGATTGTTGATTCTTTCGTGAATAAGTGCGCTGAGTTGATCTGCTGACATTTGGGAACCAAGGTTCGAAGAGAGCAGTTCCTCCAAAGTGTGAAGTTGAAACCCATCTGGTGCTGTGCCATGAGTGAAAATTTCTTCTAAGTGTTTATCGACAGCTTGTTCTGCAATTTGTGGGCCAGATGGTTCCAAAATAGATATTGTTTCCTCCATCACAGCAGATGGTTCCTCCTTATTAATTTTATCAGCAGGCTGGGATGAGGGAGTGTCAGCTGGTTTTCCTGCCTCAACCTTCTCTTCAAAATTGAAAATTTCATCAAAATCTCCAGATTGGAGATCAACTGCTAGGTTGTAAAAATCTCATTCATTTGCGTAAAGGGGAGCAAGATCAACATTGAGAGTGGCAGCTTCCTCTTTCATTTTGGTCAAGACATAAGTGCGAAAATATTGACGTGCACATGGGATGTCAAGGAATCCAAAATATTTAAGCAGCTTACTCTCCTCGGCCTTCAGGTCGTTGATAGAAAAAAGTAGCAATATGGCCTCCAAGATGTAAAACTTGCAGTCTCGAATCTCAAAATATGTTTGAAATCGTTGGGCCATGTCGAATGTAGTTGGAGTAAGATGAATGCCAGGAAGAGATTGGAGCACCAATTCAGTGGCCTTTTCTTTGAGCTGGTTGAAAAGTAGTTGAGCTCCTTTCAATATTTCTTCAATATTATCAACCAGCTGCTCGTGAGCATCGATCTCCACGTCATCTTCATTTATTTCTGGAGCAGATGGCTCCTTTGCTTGGTCAGCAGTAGCATCCAATTCTTCCTCCAAATTACGAGCAGTGGGTTTGCTCTTTGTTTTCCTTGGCTTCTTGGTTCCTTTGGCACCAGCAGCTGGCTTGGGGTTACCAGCTGCCTTCCTCTTGGCAGGTCGTTCCTTGACCACTTCTTCTTGCGCTTGAGCAGCAGCGGCTCCACCAATTGTGGGTTTCCTCGTAGGAATTACCCATTCGGGATTTGATTGTCCAACTCGAATCAATTCCTTTTTAATCTTCTCGTCTGTGACCTTAAGAAAGATTTAAGATGCGATACCCAAGGACATCTCCATCTGATGTCTGGTCCTTGGCAGAATCCAGTCCTTGCTGAATTCCACGGATTTGTGCCATTTATCTCTTGGGAAAAATCCAGCAATAATGGTGCTTAGTTTTGTAGAGAGGCGGAGAGGTCGTTTGACATTCAATCTGGTACACTTTCCATCGCTATCTTGGCGAATGTCGATTTGTTGTTCTTCATCCACAATGAGTTTCAACAGCGATCTTGCCCAATTTACCTTTAGATTAAGCAAAACTGCAGCCAATACTTTGAGTTTTCCCGCTGTCACCGAGTCAAATGTGCCTTGATGTCCAAGAAATACCTTTTGGACGAAATCAAGGAGAAGACGATAACTGGGTAGCATTAAAGATCGGTTAAATGCTTTTCCCGTCCATTGGAATGGTTGAGCAAGGATTATGTTAAGAGTGCTCTGAATCTGGTCATCCGAGACCTCTTCAATCACGATATCTCCTTCATCGGACAAGTGATATGTTTGTAGAATCATCTCAATCACTGTGGTCCTTATATTGTCCTCTCTTGACTTTCCAACTGGTATTTTTACAGTGTATTCTTCACGATCATCCACCATCCAAGAACAATAGAATAAGGCAATCTGTCGTGGAAGGTAATAGTTGGGTTCTGTGGTGATTATCTTGTGAAACCCTACAAAGAGGCATTAAGGTTAAGCGTTGTGAGGATGGATTTTGATAATCAAAAACGTGTAGATTTATCACAGTATGAGAATTAAAGCATAAGCAATTTCACATACAACATAATGAACACATAGATAAGCAGAATAAGTGTGAAACATGCATAGTAAGTAAGCATTTGAAGTGTTAAGATTCAATTCATGATTTTCAAGGTTTGTAACCTTTGCAAGCCTCGATTTTGCTAAATAACACATCTAGGGTTCGAAACCCATGATGTTCGAGTACAGCACGAGGTTCAGGTGTTAGCTTTGCCTCTATAGTGTGAAGCATCTCCGATAAGGAAATCGGTTTTGCTTGAGAAGATGAAGAGCTAGTTTCCGAAGCAGACATTTTGAAAATGATTTAAGGATTTTGAAGAAGTAGTAAGTTGCAGAAGAGCTTAGTTTGAGAGTACGAACACAACAATGGCAGTTTAGGGTTTTATGAGAGGGAAAATTTGAGTGTGAGATGAATAGTCAAACACTTGACTATTTATAAGGAAATAAAGAACGGCGCAGATTAAAACATATAAGAGTAATGGTAAGAGACGGTTGAGATTACTCCCTTGTTTTAATGATTTGCCGCCTAAACTTCAAGTGAAGATCATACGCCATCAATTTTTAGTCACATCATTGCCTCGAAACGGTAACCGAGGACTGCAACATTAAATGAGCATCACTTTATCCTCTACTTTTTCTGACATTGGGACTTTCGATATTTCCTAGCATTTAATAGGATTTATTAGTAATCATTAGATATAAATTCTCAAATAGTTGGAGAAATAAATGAGCTTTATTCCCCCTTGATTAATGAAGCTTGATTCCCCCTTGATTAATGCTTCAGTAGATCGTTTTCATGGTTAAACGATCTGCTTTATTTGTTGGTAACAGCTAGCTGCTATGATGCACTTTGTGTAGCTTGCTGCTTTTGTTAGCAGATCGTATTTACTTTGAACGATCTGCTTTACTTGGCGTTAGCAGCGGGCTGCTATTTTTCATTTTATGTAGCTAGCTGATGTTGACTACCATTTGAAGTAAAGATCAGATCGTTTTCTTCCTTTTAACGATCTGCTGTTGGCTGCGTTTAGGAAGTAGAGGGGCAGATCGTTTTCATCTTTTGAACGATCTGCTATTCTTAATATCAACATTTGTTGCTTTCTCTTTCATGCAGTTCGCTGCTCGCTGCTTTTGTTGATAGATAGCAGGTCGTTTTCTTCTTTGAACGATCTGCCTCATGATTTTAACTAAACAACAGGCTGTAAGACTTCAAAGTAAAGTATGTTTTGAAATTAAGCACAAGTTTAACAGCACATTAACACTTAGTAAATAAGTAGCTAGGATAAGGGTGTGACAACAGATAGCTTTTTACCACCAGCTAGCTGTCATCAACACTTGTACCAATTTCAAGGTTTATTAAACTTAGTTTTCCACAAAGCATTTTGAATCTGTCTTCGGGTAGTGCTTTCGTGAGAACATCAGCTCGCTGTACATCCGTGTGAATTTTCTCTATCTTGATGTTCTTCTTTTCAACATGATCACGAATAAAGTGATGGCGAACATCCACATGTTTACAGCGAGTGTGTAAGACTGGATTTTGGGTGATGGCAATTGCGCTGGAGCTATCGCAAAATATTGGCACGCTATCCATGTATACTTCATAGTCCTTTAGTTGTTGTTTGATCCACAAGATTTGTGCTGTACAACTCCCAGCAGCCATGTACTCAGCTTCTGTTGTAGAGGTTGAAACCGAAGTTTGCTTTTTAGAGAACCACGAGATGAGCTTGCTTCCAAGAAATTGACAAGTCCCAGATGTGGATTTTCTATCAAGCTTGCAACCTGCATAATCAGAATCAGAGTAACCAGTTAATTCAAAATTATCATCACAAGGATACCATAAACCTATTTCTATGGTCCCTTTGAGATAACGCAATATTCGTTTGGCTGCTTCCAAGTGGGATTCCCGTGGACTAGCTTGATACATAGCACAAACACCAACAGCAAAAGTAATGTCAGGTCGACTTGCAGTTAAATATAAAAGTGACCCGATAATACCACGATACTGTTTTATATCCGTTAACGCAATATTGGTTTGCATAGGGATTTTTCCTGGTTTGCAATCTTTAACTCCAAACTTTGTGATGAGATCGTTGATATATTTGGATTGATTGATTAGGATCCCATCAGCAGATTGCTTGACTTGCATGCCTAGGAAGAAGTTCATTTCTCCCATTATTGACATCTTGTACTTGTCCTGCATTAGCTTACTAAACTTGTTACAAAAGAATTCAGATTTGGATCCAAAAATGATATCATCAACATAAATTTGGACTAAAAGGATATAGTCTTGAACTTTGATGGTGAATAATATCTTGTCAACTGATCCTCGTTTGAATCCCGATTGAAGTAAGAATGTAGACAGTGTCTCATACTGTAGTACCCCGAAATACTGTAGCTGTAATTAAATGATGATTAAAACTTAGTTAGGGCATTGCATCCTTAAGAGAATATTTTTATGAGATTAAGAAGAGTTTGAAGAATCTATTATACGATTTAAAAGAAAAAATTTCGATTATTTCGTTAAGAAAGAAAATGGAATTTAATAATTCCATATTAGAGATAAAAGAAAGGGGTTGAGATGGAATAAACTCAGACGAAGCATACCCCTCAGAAGAGAAAATTTTTATCTATTAGATAACATAGAAAAATGGAATTAGAAATTTCATTAAGCTAGAAAACAGATAAAATAAAGAATAAAAACTTATTATTGCAATTTCGACAATAATTAAATAAGTTTTCGGTTAAAATTAAGTTTGAGAATTTAACAGTTGTAGGAATACCTACAAATTATGCCCGATTTTCTAAGGTATATAGGAGAGATAATTATGAAAATTTTGCTAGAAAATATTATTTTAGAAAGGAATTTATTTAGTTAAATTTATTCGGTATTTTAAAACTCGAATAAGTTGTTCATACGAACTCAGAATCACGAACGGTCTGAACCAGTGAACTTCTCGTGTCGAGACGAGTAATCCAGTATTAAAATCTTGAGGCTCGAAAAACGAGGAGTCAAGACGTTCTAGAAGGTTCTAGAAATTGGATAAGTATGAAATTAATTAATTATTTAATTAGAAAAATATTATAATTATCTTATAAGAGAGTTTCCACCACTATTCATGATCATCACCACCTTATTTCTCCTCACAATTTCGTGCACTTCACCACCACCATAGCCAAAATTTCTCTTCTCCAATAATCACAATATTAAGCTTAGTTTGTACAAAATTTCAAGAAGAAGACATCTTTGAGGTAAATAATTACCATCTCTACATCTTTAGTTGTAAAAAAAAATTGATGAAAGATTATCTTTTCATCCATGATAGTTTTGTGTTCCATAGCTTATGATATATGGTTTTGATTTTGAATTATGTGGTAGCAAATAGATAGAAATACATGTTCTAAGTAAGATTATGAAAAGAATTTTATGAAATGATGGTTAATTGGATTTTCCCTTAATCTCCTACATAAACCCTAATCTTGAACTATTAGAATTTGGATGAATTTGCTTAAATTGAGCATGGATAAGTATTATTAGACATCAATAAGCATGATTAGAATAAGAAATTAGATCAAAATCAAGTTTTCTATCCTAAGCACTAAGGACCGAAAATTCCACTTAAATTGCTCTATAAGATTTTGATTTTATTTGTGTAATTTGAGATCATATTTGAGTTCAATGGTATGAATAAAGCTTAGAATCATTTATGGGGAATTTTTCATGCACTAGAACTTGATTTTCTAAAAATCTAAGAGTTAATGAAGTTCATAGTCTATATATATGTGGAGACTAATTTGCTTAGATGATGATGAATAAGAGTTAATAAGATGATAATAAGCATAGATAAATCAAGAGATTGAAGATAGAATTATCATTTCATTAAGATTCATAAAATGCTAGGAGAAGGGGATGATCCAAAGTTATATGTAGAGGATTTAATTGGATGATCTAATATCATAGTTGTTATGAGGGAAGAATATGAAGGATAGTGTGAATTTATTTGATTTAAAGAATCATGTATGTGAAAGTTAGAAATTAAAGTGTAATGAAGAATACATATTTCTTAAGTATGAGATCTTAAATATGAAGTTAGGTATGCAAGTAAGCTTAGAATGCATAATTATGTGTAGTTATAAGATGGTACGTAATGAAATAGATAAAGGATGCAATGACCCGAAAGAGAGTAAACCGATAGTAAATCAAGTTAAGATAAGGGATTATATGAAGTAATAACTTTCTAATCTACTCCAAATTTACATATTTAAGGTGCAAGTGGAATAGAAAGAAGAGGAACGGATCCCAAGAAAGAAGAAGGCGAGCCTTCGACTTATATAGAATAAGTCAGTCAGGTGGGCATATTTCTTACTCAAAGTATGCATGCTATGATGCAACATTTGATTATGCATGTTATTTTGAAAGATGTGACTTGCATGTTTTATGCATGTTGTATGTTGCCTATCTACGAGAGAATTACGATATCGGCCCTATGCCGGACGAGCTGCCGGTAAGGGTTTGTGTACACATATGTGACCGTGAGCCGGTGAGCGGACTGGCCGGTCATAGTGTTGAAGGGGAGGCCTACCTTTCAACACAAGAAGTGCGTAGATATGGTATATTTGATTGATTTTGTCTGCAGACATCAGTTTGATTTAATTATATTACAGTTTGAGCATGAGCATGTTTCATTTTTAAGAAAGTATTTGCAAGTCACAAGAGCATGTTTTAAAAAGTTTTTGGCAACGTGCCCACTGAGTACATATCGTACTCATGCCCTGCATATTCTTTTTAATGTGCAGGTTGAGCAGCGGAGATGGAGATGGGATTGAATGCTGGTTTTGAGCTTGTTTTTCCCGTGTTTTGTTCATATGAACTGTTGAGTAAATCATAGACTGTCTTGTTAAATGATGTTGGATATTGTGTAAGTTGAGTTATATGTCGTCATACATGTAGCTCAACTACTTCTTCCGTTGCGATCCTTTGTTTTGTTGTCACTTGAACGTTTGGTACCTTTGTATTGTGCTAGCCTTTGTTATCCATGGTGGTACTTTCCTTTGTGAATTATCATGTTCTATGTCTCTTTCATGGTTGTTTGAGTTGATCTTTGATAGATTGGGAACTCCAAGTTCATAAATTGTGTAAATTTGAAGTTTGCTAGAAACAGGGCAGCTCGTTGAATCCCCTTTCTATGAGTTTTACAAGTCCGAATTTTCTGAAATTGGTATCATTTTAAAGATCTTTTCGATACCTTTCCAACGATTCTTTCGGATCTTAATTCGGAGCTCAGATGAAAAAGTTATGAGCTTTCGAAGTCGATGTGTCCGTCCTGCCCTGTTTTTCGCGAAAGTTAATTTGAGTTCCTTTGTGTTAAACATCAATTGCTAGAGTTTCTTCCAAGTTAATTAAGTCATGACCTAATCTCTTGACTAAGAAAGGGTTAAGAAATTGGGCTGTGACACATACCAAGCTCGAGGAGCTTGTTTCAGACCATACACTGCTTTAGCTAATCTGTACACCTTGCTCTCATCTTCAACTTCAAACCCTGGTGGTTGTTCCAAGTAGACTTCTTCTTCCAGAATGCCATTTAGAAACGCACTTTTTACATCCATCTGGAATACTTTGAAGCGTTGAAAGGCTGCATAAGCAAGAAACAATCTGATAGCTTCTAGTCGTGCCACAGGTGCGAAGGTTTCATCAAAATCGATTCCTTCTTGTTGACAATATCCCTTGGCGACTAGCCTTGCTTTGTTTCTCACCACCTCGCCTGTTTCATCTCTTTTATTTTTGAATATCCATTTGACTCCAATCACACATTGATGATGAGGTTGATCCACTAAGTACCACACTTCATTTCTCTTGAACTCATTTAATTCTTCTTGCATGGCATTGATCCAATCTGCACTTTGCAAGGCTTCTTCGATGTCCTTAGGTTCGGTGTGAGGAAGATAGCAGCTTAGCAATGCGCTTTCTCCATGCATGCGTCTCGTTTTGACTCTATCCGTTGGGTTCCCAACAATGAGATCAGAAGTGTGGCTTTCTATCCATCTTCTTCGTCTTTTCATTTCATCCGCAGATACTTCGATTTCCATTTCATCGGGTGGATTTTCAAATTCAGGATGATCTATGGAAGGTACATCAAAGAGATCGTTAGTATTTAAATCAATGCTTGATACTTCATTTACCAATTGTTGAACAGATGGTTGTTGAGTTGAGGGAGGGGGAGATTGAGTGTTTTGTTCATCAACAGATGGTTGAGAATGTTCATGTGAGGTTCCCCCTTCATTTGTTCCCCCTAGATGAGTGAGTTGTCCATCTGTTCCCCCTTGCTGTGGCTTTTCTCCAGCAGGTTGATTATCAGTTTCTTCTTCATCTTCATCTCTTCGAGGACTCCATAGAAGAATATCATCGATGAGTCTATCTGTGGAATTTCTCAATGTTGAGTGAGAGAGATCATCTTTTGAAGAACCACTATCTGTTCCTAAAACTTCAAAATTGGCTTCCTCAAAAATAACATGTGGTGTTACTTCCACAACAAGGGTTCTTTTATTAAAAACTCTATAAGCTTTACTGATCTCAGAATATCCCAAAAATATTCCTTGATCACTTTTGCTATCAAATATTTTTAATTGAGTTTTCCCATTGTTGTGAATGTAACATTTACATCCAAATGATCTAAAGTAAGAGATTCGAGGCTTCCTGTTGTTCCACAGCTCGTATGGAGTTTTCCCATGACGCTTTGTCACAACAGATCGATTTTGAGTATAGCAGGCTGTGTTAACTGCTTCTGCCCAGAACTTCTTTGGGAGATTGATTTCATTCAACATAGTTCGGGCAGCCTCCTTGAGAGATCTGTTGCGTCTTTCAACAATCCCATTTCGTTGAGGTGTACGAGCTGCAGAGGTTTGATGTTGAATTCCCATTTTTGAGCAATATCCTTTGATCATATGGTTGATGAATTCGGTTCCACGATCAGATCGAATGGTGATGATGGATGACTCCTTTTGATTTGAAAGTTTGTTGAGGAGATCTGGTAGTTTCTCTAGAGTTTCCTTTTTCTTGAACATGAAAATAACCCAAGTGAATCTAGAGAAATCATCAATAACAATAAGAGTATACTTTCTACCGTTTACACTTAATGGAGATACAGGTCCAAAAAGGTCTAGGTGTAGAAGTTCCAAAATCCTAGAGGTGGAGTGGGCTGCCTTTGTAGGAAATGATGCTCTTGTTTGTTTTACGGCTTGGCAAGCTTCACACACATGGTCTTTGTCATAGATTTGATTAGGTAGACCTTCAACCAGGTTGTTTTTCACCAGCTTGTTAATTGATTTAAAGATGAGATGGCTCAAGCGCTTGTGCCATAACCAGCTGGTGGAGGATTTCGATGCAGTTACAAGACAAGTTTCAGTCTGTTCATTCGATTGAACAATGTACAATCTGTCCTGCAAGATTCCGGTAAGAAGAATTTCTTCTCCTTCCAAGTTCTTCACTAGACATTTATTAGCGGTGAATTCTACTCTCTTGTTATTAGCACAAAATTGGCTAATTGAGAATAGATTGTGATTTAGTCCTTCAACATAAGATACATTCTGAATAATTGTGTTACCAACATAGAGATCGCCGTAACCTCTTGTATATCCTTTCGAGTCTCCTCCAAAAGTCACAATTGGCCCATTGCTTTCCTTGTAGTTAGATAACATCTCCTTGTTGTATGTCATATGTTTGGAACATCCGCTGTCTAGGATCCATACCGCGCCCCAAGCTGCGTCTCTTCTTCTCCTTGATTTCCTAACTTGCAAGTAAAGTTTATTTAGCTACCCTACTGAAGGAGGGTGCTTTGTTAGTAGACACGGTTCCTTTTGGAACCCAAATTTACCTAATAATAGTGACATTCTGTGACGGTCTGATTTGTTTGCCACTAAAGTCGATGTACACGACTTTCTTCTTGGCAGGTGGTTGATTAGACAATAGTTGTTTCCTAAGAGTAGATGGCTTGTGGGGAGCAGGTGGTTTTCTTTGATTGAAATATTGAGGAGCTCGCTGGTGTAGGAACTCTCGAGCAGTTTGATTAATCCTTTGGGCAGGCTGTTTCCTTAGTTGAAATCCAATCCCTTGAGTAGTGAATTTTTGTTGCTACTGACCTTGATCCTTGATCAAGATAGCTTGTGGTTGTCTCGCCTTGT
>JAPKLX010000432.1:0-48040 GCA_026898415.1 Leonotis leonurus
TATTGAAGTTTCTTTGAAAGTTTCTGATGACAACACTCTATTGTCCATAACACAAATATAAATGTCCAAATCGTTATAAACTTAATAACGAATAAACATCTATCTGGTCATTAGACCAGACCATTCCTAAAATGTGTTGATAGGACATTATTGTAAAAGTGTGGTTTCGACATCATCAAAAAGGGGGAAATTGTTGGGAACCCTAAATTTAGTTTTGATGATGGTCCTTCGAAACACACTTAGATATTTTATAGTTTAAACTGTTCTACGTGTTAAACAGATCACTAGAGATAAAGTGAATCCTGTTATGGAACAGAGTAGGAGATGACTTGATAGAATTCAATCTCAACTTAGTATAGGATGAAGGTCAAGATTATACGCCAAAAGGAATCGATCTGCTGTAACAGACAGCAACCAGATCGATGACCAGATCGCTACCTACAGTGAGAAACCAGAACGATTGAGTAATCAATCCACCAGCTGACATCATCCTACACATCACATGCTCTTGTCACGTCAGGATTAAAATCCATCTAACTGGGATTGGAAAGAAGATCTTCGGTTAACACATAGAAGGAAAGAGACCGTTAGCAATCTGCTTTTTATAACTCAATGATTGAGTCAACCCTTCCTATATGGCAAGAACAGATATGATGGAAATCATTGATCGGCAATATACCATCTATCTCACGCCAATCAACAACGGCTAGAATTTCAAATTCAATGCCTATATAGTTGAAGTTAGAGATCTGGAGAGATGATAACACACGTGAGCTATACTATTGTCATACTTTCAAGCAATCAATCTGCTATCCAGACTTAGAATTTCAACACTCTGTGATTCTACATCACACCAACCACCTCGATTCAAGTCTGTCTTATCGAGAGAAAGGAGATCACCCTGCTAGCTAGTAGCTAATTTAGAAATATCCCTAACAGTTGGTGTTATCTATATTAGTGTAACTTCATATAATGATAACGATTTATAATAAATCGTAATCTATATAGATGGTTATAGTTAATATTTTTGCAACAACTGTTATTATATGAAGTGTTATATATACATTTAATAACGATTTAAATCTAACTGGTTCAATGTAAATCTCTTTATAAAAGAGGGATACGAGACTAATGTGTATTAGTGAGTATTAAGAGTTCTCATAATTAATTAGCCTAATAGAACTTAATCAAATTAAATCTCATCTTAAAATGAAACTAAAATATTTATTTCTAGTGTTGAGAATTTTCATCACTTACAATCCTAATTGGTTTTATGATTATTATTAATAAACGTTTAGTATGATACTAACTTTATTAGTGCTTATTATAATTACCATTATTTTCATTTAAAAAAAAGGGTGTTATTATTATTATTGTTGTGTACCATATATGGCACCCTTATTATATATTATAACATGTAAGAATAAGCAATCACAGATAGTACACTGCACAAAATAAAGCTTTAAGTCTGTTCTTCCTCGTGGAGATATCATCGAACAAAAGATGTGGAAAAAAAGGGTGAAGTGCCATTTGATTTCACAATCTGTATAAGTAAGGCATTACAGTAGTAGACTCAGATTTTAGTAATAGGTATTAAGGGATGAATGCAGCTTTATGCAATGAAAAATAAAGATATACAGGACATCAATTATAACCCAACATACATAAGGATGAAAACCTGCACAGTACAAATAAAATAGAGATAAATAGGAGATAGATTGAGGTGGTAGGCGGCTGAGAAGAAAGGGAGCAGAGCTGCCAACACGCTCCACCCTTTGCAAACACAAATATGATTAGTTAACCATGAGTTAAAGCCATGTAAAGCAGAATCAAACAAAAACCATTGGATTTACTTTTACACCTCTTACCTCTATATAAAGAATAAATGTTAAGACTTAAATACACCAATTTTAACTCACACGAAGTGCTGCAAAAATTGGAACTTGGAGAGGAGCACAGAGTGTGTATTAGAAGAGAAGAAGAAGTAGTTGAAGTTGTAAAGGTAAATAACTTTCAACCTTTAGCAATTAATGTTCTTGTTCAAGTCTTCTCAATATCTAGCTCATAAGACTTATATAAACTTCATAGCTCCACTTCATCCTCTAAATTCTAGAACATACAAGACTGAACATGATTATGAACTTAAAAGCTTAAACTTTGAACTTAAGGACTATAACCTTGAATTAGATAAGCATGACCTTAATATGCGGAAGACATACTTCTAGGCCTAACTTAAATGTTGATGCGAAACTTAGACTATTATGTAACCTATTTGGCAACGCAACTAATAGATCACATACAAACTCAACAACAAGAGATCAAGAAGACTCACCTAGTGATTAGGAAAAGTGGTAGTGCATGGCTGCTGCCCCAACGGACGAGTCCAGCTGTGAACTCACCCCGAACAGCCCGAACCGTCCCTTGAACCAACCCGAACAGCCTTGAGCAAGCCCCGAACCACCCCGAATAGTCCCAAATCGCCCCGAATGATCCCGAACAACCCGAAACAATCCCTAACGACCTAGAACTAGTTCGAACAGCTTCGAAAACCCCCAGACAGACCTCGAAAAGCTCCGAGCCAATTCGGGTAACTCCGGAAAGCCTCGAACGGACTCGGACAAACCTCGAATAGTCTCGAATCACCCCGAATGACTCTGGATGGCTCCAAAACAGCCCGTATGGCTTCGGACAATCTCAAGACCACACCAAATTGCATCGAATCACCCCGACCTTGAACCAAAACCACCCACAGCCCTAACCCACACCATTCCAGCTCCTAACTCCACCCAATTCGATTCCTTAAAACAAGAAAGAGTAATTAAATCAGCGAACCAATGAAATCAAATCTGAAAATTTTCCAAATTCATAAGATATTAACTTACGTAGGGTAAATAAATTATCTAAAGGAATCAGAGAATGAGGGAGAAAGGCGGTGAGAGGAAGGGGACGTACCGTGGTTGACGGCAGGAAGGAATCCAGCGCCGAGCAGGAGTCGTCGGCTGGAACTTCGATTAGGGAGAGTAAGCCAACAACGTTGGTGCGCAACGTAGAAATGACGAGGCGACAAGGGGAGCAGCGCTGCGCTGAGGAGAAGCGAGGTAGATGCAGCGGCAATAGCTCCGGAGAGAAGGGGGGGGGGGGGCAGCGGCGTGCGTCGAGCTTGACGCCTCCGACCCCAGACGAAAGCACGGCGGCAGCGGCTGCTGCGCAATCGGGGAGGGTCGAGAGAGGGCGCTGACGAGGAGAGAAAACCGAGAGGGAGTGGGAGAGGTGAAGAACGGCGCTGAGGTGTGGTAGGAGAATAGGGTTAAGTCTAGAATATGAAAATTAGAAGTATCCAGAAACTGGACCGGGTTACGGGCCGGGTCAGATATAATGCTTGGACCGAAATCAAATAAGTTATGGGCCGGGATGGACCGAAATTAAAATATAATCAGGCCTAGGAGTAAATAATTATTGGGCCGGCTCTACAGGAATTATGGGCCGAAATAATTAACTCAGCTAGGCCCAATTGATAGTCAAATGGACTGAAGCATATTACTCATCCTCATGGCCCGGCACCTACCATTGAGAATGAAATTTATATATTGGGCTGAAAAATTTAAATAAGAATGGGCTAACTTATATTATTAAGTGGGTTAATTATTAATTTCATTGGATCAAGAATTTACTTATTGGATTAAGTCCAAGAATAAAGACATTAATTAATTTATTAATTGGAATTTAATCCTAATAATTGATTTAATTATGAATCATATTTGAGATATATATACTAGGTTATTCCAACCTATAGGAAATTATATAAATATTTTGGCTTAGAAATTTAGAATATTCAATTAGAAATTTTCTTTTATATTATTACTCAATTATTACTACTTGAGTATAAACAATGAAAATCTGAAACCTAAGAAACATAGTTGACTTGAGGAATCAACATCTCTAGATCATGGATTCAATACCCAAATAATAGTGGAGTAGAGATTTGAGAATAATCCTCCAAACAATAAAGGATAATATTCCTTACACTTAGAAAATATTAGATGCACTAGAAGATTATATCTCACTTGAGATTTATTTAAAGGTTTCAACAAGAGGTCGGATCCGCACTCCGAGAACGAAGCCAACATCAACCGAAATTATTCAAGTAGGCTTTCTTACTCTATAAAATATGTGTGCATGACTTTAGAATGCAATTATATATATATATATATATTTTTTTTTAAAAAGCACTGTCTTGCCATAAATGTTTCGATTTATGTATGATGTCTATCTGTTAATTATAAATCGAATTCGGATCCCAGTAGATTAGATATCTTACTCGGACTTGTGTACACAAAGGACCGCGAGTCATCTTAGTGGGTTGACCGGTCCAGTGCCCGTGTGAGGTGGCCACCTCCTCGGCACATAGAATCTCGGACATGGCAGATTACAAAAAAAACTTAGACTGCAGTTGAACATAGGATTTTCATGAGAAATGATTTTGGTGAACGTAGGTGCTTTCGAGACAAAATCCCTATGTTTCACCTATAATGGCCTGACAATTATAATTGTATGAGTGTGATTTTGGCACGTGTATACTGAGTACTTTTGTACTCAGCCCTGCATGTATTTCTAAACGTGCAGGTTAAGAAACGATGAAGAAGGGTGTGCTACGTCATGATTTTGTCGGTTTCTTAGCGGTTGACTCTTGGGGGTTCTACATGTCCTCATACATGTAGGACTTTCATCGATCCGAATAGTTTCCGCTGCTAGTTGAAATCTTTATGTAATGGAATTGAGACTTCGGTCTTCTTTATTATTCGTGGTTATGTACGAGCTTATGACTCGAGTTATTCCTATATTGACTTCGTACGATGAATTTCTAAGCTAAGTTATGTGAGCGTTGTTCGATCCATCTTGGTTCCTTTCCCCCATTTCTATCCCCGCTTCTTAAATCCCTCCCTTAGTCACGGTTTCTCGGATTCTACTATCCTTAGTAGAATGCGGTCGTGACAGAGTGGTATGAGAGCATTCATGCTTCAAACTCAAGAGTCTTCCTTCGAGTTTAGTCTAGTATTGTTTCACTAGACTAAGTGAGTGAGTCGACAAAAGTCTAGCACCTCGGCGTACCTTACTCTCCAAGAGGAAGTATCGCCTCTTAAGAAAGGTTTCCAAGTATTGAAAAATAGGAAAACAATCCTCTCAACCTAAGTTCGATTTTTTTTTTAGAACTTAGAACCTTTCCCTGCAACTAAGGAATCAACAACTAGTGTAATTCCTTAAACAATAACATAGATTACAACGTAGAACGAGTTCTCCCGAACTTTCCTATGGAGATGAGAGACCGATAACTTATTGTACATAACAGATAACGGCGAGATTTGACAACTATTGATCCACCATAGAAACCAAACTTAAGAACAAACCATGAAACGGTTAACAAAATTTAAGCATATGAGAATGATGGATCTTAAACGAAGAAAATCCTAACTCTAGAAGGGGATTGTGCCCTAAGGGCATTCCCTCAAATAACGATCAAACCTAGAGAAAACCCGTTGGCTTCAGCCAGGCCAAAGTAACCTATACAACAAAATTTCAACTAGAACATCTCGGAGTCTAATTACACATTTTTTTTTTAGGATGGCAAGGATGATTCGTACACACCGGAGACGCTTGAGCCCACGAGCTACCCCCGCTTCGATCCTTTTCGAGTACCAGACATACGCACCATGCCTAAGGGATGATCTAGGAGAGTTCCTATCGCATTATAGGAGATTATGGGAGGCAGCAAGGACTCATGGAGCCATAGGTATGGATGAGATTATGCGATTGATTACACTACTGCCTACCGGCTGGCAAGGATGGGCCCGTATGGTTGTAGGAGACTATATTCGCCCTATTGGCCGAAGCTTTGACAGGGGAGCCGACTTCCCGAGATTCGTGGGCACCATTTATTACTACTTCGACACTTACGGCTGTCCACCAGAGGGGCCGTATATCCGACCTGGGGACTTAGTCCCAGTAGGTGAGATGCCACCGATGTAGGCCCCACTACTACAGACGTACCTTCCTGTCAGGGTTATTCCCATTGCTCCGACCTATAGCTTCCCTTATCCAGAGCCAGCCCCTATGATCCCGGGACATCACGACCCAGAGGCAGGACCTTCCCACCCACCGGGAGAGCACCGAGCCCCATCACCTATTCATCACCCGATGCCCGTACCAGAGTCTCGGGGACACCACGATGCCGAGGCGGGTTCCTCACGCCCGACTATTGGGATTTGGAGACCGGCCATGCCCCACCGACCCTTAGTTACGGATTTTGATTCGGGTTCTACGCAGTTCCGACTCGTGAGGACTCGGCCAGCAGAGGATAACAGTAGGGGAAAGGCCCCGATGGTGACAGCTCCAGAGGACGACCATCCCACCTCTCTCTATTCCGTGAATTTTCGAGGTCGGGACCCACACCTACTCCACATGACGAGGGTCCCTCACGGAAGAGAGAGCTATCCCCTGAGTTCGAGGCACTTGATGCCAAGATCAGTAGGCTTCTTGAGGAGTTGAGAGAGTCCTTAAGATTCGGAGACGAGGCTCCAGAGGAGGATCCAGAGGAAGATCCCGAGAAGGATCCGGAGGAGTACCCAGAGGCAGAGCCCGAGGAGGCCCTAGAGAGCGACCACGAGGAGGAGGCGTGGAGTGAGCCAGAGGAGGAGCAGGAGACACCATCAGGCGAGGAGTATCTAACTCCGTGACTCAGGAGAGCAATGTTTATGTGTCAGTATACAAGTAGAAGCTATAACTAATGCATACACCTTTAAGTATTATAGGATAGACATGAGTCACTAGCAAATCCTAGACTTTAATATAAGATTTCAACTACTGCCCCAAATCTATTCACTTGAATGTGAACTAAAGAAATCTGGCTAAAGTATAGTAGAGAAGGAAAGAAAGCAGAAGGAAAGAATGAGCAGCAGCAGCAGCAGCAGCAATAAGAGCAGTGGCTTATAGTCACTTCTCCACCTTTTCTTTCGCAGTATACCTGCAAAAAAGGGAGAAAACACACATATCAGTTTAATGCCAGCCCCCAAAGTCCAGAGATATAACAAGGGCAGTAAAGAGCAAGTTGTAATATTTGTAGGATGACTCAAGTGTCTAGAGATAGGCATGAGTAGGTTAAAGAACTGCTATATTGTAAACCCACCCAAAACCACTCTGTTATATCCCATCCTACCACATACATCCTCTACCACTTCAACACACATACGTAGAAGCATTCTTCCACTCAAGAGAAGAGTCCCTCTCACCCCAAGGTCCAGATTTAGAAGCAGTAAAGGTAAGCTTGGTTTCATCTTCTCAGTCTAGTAATGAATCCCAACTGAAACACTTCACTTTATTCTTTTCAAAAAATTCAGTTTTCATTCACTAAAACTTTTCAGAATAGCTCTTACCCACACCCCGAAGTTACCCCAAGTCATTTCCACTCAGAATTTCCAGAAGTATAGAGGTAATCACCATGTTAAGCAGTTCAGTTTTCCTTCCCTGTTGTGTTAAGAAAGACCTTAAAACCTAGTTAAAAAAAATGCAGAGGTTACAACTTCAAAACATCCCATAACTTAAAACGCATGCTTACTATTCCAGAACCTATTTATATTTGTATGTGCATGGGTGTACACGGTAAAATCCTTAGCATCTATGCAAGATCTTCAGCTTCCTTTTTAAAAGAGAAGAAAACTGTGTTTTGTAAATATTGAAAGAAAACTGAACATTTGACCTTATTTTTCTTAAAACTTAAAGAACAAAGAGGTAAAAATAACTAGAAGCTTTTAGATTCTAATTTGTTAGAGAACAACTTGCAGATTTCAGAACCTAGCTAGAGACTTATATATATGCATGCAGACTCTAGAACAGAACACATAGCCTTTTACTGATACATAAGTAGATTCTAATCTTAGAACTGGACTTTTGGTTATATTAAATTACCTTCAGAATGAGAAACCCAACTCAAAAGCTATAAAAATCTCAGAAATTAAAACCGAGACTACCTCACGTAGCTACAAATCTCCAGAACCCTTCCAACGAACAATTTAGAACAAGACCAGCAACAAATATTTCTCTCAGCCAGAATAAGAAAAACAAATCAAAGGTCAGTACTCGATAAAAGCTCTAAACCGATAAAATTTCTGAAACTCCTAACTAAACTGAAGCTATTTCCACTTCACAGTTCGAAAACTGAAATACAGATTCCAGAGTTTGAACCCCACATACGAAACAGAGACTGCCAAGTCTTTAAAACCAAAAATTTGAAGGAGAAAAATAAAAGAGAGAGACATGCATAATGCAAACCTGAAAATTTTTAGGAAAAGAACTAAAAACAATTACCTGAGAAGAAGAAGCCCAAGAACTGTAGTCTAAGAAGCCCCGACGAGCACCCCTCAGTGAAATCATCTCGCAAATTAATCGAGAGAGAAAACAAAGTGTTAAGATTTAGAAGTTTAGAAACAATTTTGGAAGAAAAATCAAAATCTAAACATACTGATTCACGAAAGGAAACTTCAAAATGCAGGAAGGGCGAATCGATAGTAAATGAAACCTGGGTTTGCAAGACAGAAAATTTAGATTCTAAAAAGTTAATAATCTGGAAATAGAAGATTACCTCATAGTGTAAATGGCGACTGGAACCCCAGGGTGAACGGTGCTACCATTGGAAAGTGAAGAGAGTGATGAACATAAAGCAAGGGGGACGACGAGGGGGAAAGGATTCGGGGTGGAGGAAGGAGCAGAGTGAAGGGAACCACCGAGAGAAAAGGGCAGGAACGAGAGGCGAGAGGGAGGAGAGAAATCTGGTGATTTAAGCTAGGGTTAAGTGTTAGATGTGTTAGATGAAATAAACGAACGGGCCGGCTATGAATGAAATTTGTATTGGGCCATAATCTATCTTAGTAATGAGATTTAGTTGGGCCCGGTTATATGAGATTAGAATGGGCCGAATTGAAGAAATGTCTCATGGGCTGAAAAATAGGGTGATAGATTGGGCTAGTTGTAGTATCTAATGGGCTTATTTAATTATGTAGAAAGGGGCCCAGAATGGGTATTGAAAATGGATTAAGTTATCCCTTAATTATGGGTTTAATAAAATTATTCTTTGGATTATTAGTAACTAGAAGTATTGGTTTTGAATAGTATGAGTTAAATTAATACTACCCAATAGAGCCTTGACTAAATCTTCTAATTAGAGTTTAATTAATTCAAGTAAAGTTATCTTGAATAATCATAAACCCCAATTTTACCTAATTGGGAAAGTCAATGAGATGTAAGAAATGAATAAATCAAGAATGTTTTAAAGTACTAAAAAGGGGTTATCAAATTCGTTAAACACTCGAATATTAATCGAGTGAAGAGATTAGAAAATTTATGGAATAATAGAATATTATTTCATTTTTTTTTAGATGAAATAAACTATATACTCACGATGAGTATTTTTCCTCTTAATTACGATTAAGGTTTGGCGAAAGGGAATTTCCGTCGGTCTACACCAGATTTTCGTTAGACGAAGAAGAACATATCAGGTAGGCTTTCTTTTACCAATCAAAATCGTATGCGTTGTACCAAATTATGATTTTCGCTTTAGAATGCTTAGAATTTCAAATGTTATGAAGTATTGCATTGTCGAAAACTTTTATATTTTGGTATGATGCGTATCTGTTGAACAATTAATCGATTTCGGACCTTTAAAGATTTATATCTTTTAAGGTTAGTGTGCACCAGAACCGTGAGTCATCTTAGCGGGTTGGCCGGTTCAGTGTTCGCGGAAAGTGGCCACTTTCCCGACACACAGAATTACAGATATGTTTGATTACTCCAGAACTTAGACTGGCCAGTAGACTTTTAAGATCACAAAAATTTTAGTGAACATAGGTTCTTTAGTGACAAAATCCCTATGTTGCACTATATTACGGCAATTGCAAATATATCAGTACGAATGTGATTTCGGCACGTGTTTACTGAGTACTTTCGTACTCAACCCTGCATATATTTATAAATGTGCAGGTTAAGTCGTGATGACGAAGTGGAAGGCTCAGCGGTGGTTTTTGTCGAACTCTTAATGTGTTACTCTCGGTGATTTATATGTCGTCATACATGTAAATCCAGATATTGATCCAGTTTCCGCTGCCAAACTTTATTTAAGCTTTAAGAACCTAAACTGTTATTTTATTCGTGTCGAACTAGGTGTTTCAGACTTGTACGCATTTGCCCGTGTTTCTAGATGTTGTTATAATCTCTTTTGACTTCAAACTTTGAAATTTCGTTTATATATTCGGGTTTTTTTGTAACGCCCAAACTCCATCGAAATCTACCTCTTTGTGGTGCGTTTCACGTTTAATCCAAATGCCAATACTTTCGTTTCGTTTCTTTATCCGTATTTTCCCTTTTAGTCATGTTTTCCTCGATTCTACTTGGAGAAGTAAAATGGGGATGTGACATGAATTCTAACAAGCCATCTTATTTCCTAAGTTTGTTTTTGTTATCTAATCATATATTTTTGCTATATTGACTATGCTAGCATATTCAAAATGGTCAATGTTGTAAGATGGTCTAAGTATTAGCAACTTATGATGTATGTTTAATGTTCGTGTTTTGTGGAAGTTATCTATATATGAAGTTAGACTATGTTTTTGTTTCTGTCCCACTTATGTTATGTGTTTTAAACAATATTTTTCTTTGTTACATATTATTGTTGAAGAAGATGGAATCATTATTTTGCACTGCAATAATTACTGAACTACTTTCAACTGAATATGCTCCTAAAATTTAGAATGTAATTTAAGCTTATTTAAAATTAAAGAAGTATCTTAGCATAAAAGTGACATGAGATCGAAATTTCAGAAATTTTTTTGAAGGTTTTTATAAAACTTAAAAATTTATTGAAGGTTTGAACTGATTAGACTCCTAATAGTGATATGAAATATAAAATTCTGGGTGTATTATTTAACAATCAATTATGTTAGAATTATATATGAATTGTGCTCACTACCATTTTTCAAGAATTGTAATTAGGTATATGATTATATTAGAAATTGCTAGCAAAAATGAAAAGAAAATGACACTGCACCAGTTGGCTATTTTTGAATTTTAAAATACTTATCATAAATACATAGATCAACAACATAAGAATTTTTAAAAGTGTACTATACTGCACCAGTTGCCAGTTTCCTAAGATTGAAAGTGCACATATAGTAAAGAAAAGAATATGCAGCCAATTAAACATTATAGCATCCGAGAATTTGTTAACAAGAGGTAAATTATCATTATCACATATGGAAAAAATTTATCCTAAACTGCATTGGTTGGCGACTCTAAGATTCATATGAATGAAAATATTGTAGCACACAGAACCAAGTAAATAATGATTAAGAAGTGAAAATGTAAACTATAATATACAATACAAGATTATAACATCATAATATTTAGAGTCAAAGAAGTGACTTAGCAATATAATACATTAATAATTTCAAATCCTACCCTGCACCGGTTGGCAGTTTGCTAGGATTTATATGTTTAATTTTAAGTATAGCATGTAGAAGCAAATAATGAATGATTTTAAGTGTAGCATTGAGAAACATATTATGCTTACCCTATTAATGAGTTGTAATGAATTCTTTTTATTCAATAAGTTTTACTTTTAAATTTTTAATTTTTGATTGTGTATTTAAAATCACCCGACCGTCGGCGGCAAATTTAAAATACTGAGGAAAGGACATAAAATATAATGGTCGAAATTTAAATAATTAAAATTTCATTTTTTTTAATTATCAAACTATTTCTCTTAATTGTTATTCTAAAAAAACGTCCCTTTGAGTGTGAGTGGATTTTTAATCTGTTTTTTTGCATTTATCTATGTTGATTCTGACTAAAATTTGTCCTCCAGTTTTGGTTATTAACTGATGTGTAATTTGTTACCATTACACCAATTTATTAAACACAATGGTTATTGAAGTTATAGTTGGCTATATAATGAATTTTTGAGTTCTCGGTATCATTTCTAATTTTTTTTGGAGTCTGCAAGAATGTTTAGAGAATTTTTATTTCGAAGATTCTTCAGGAGCATTACAAACATCAATTAATTTATTTTCTTACCTGCAAAATTTGAATATTGTTAGAAACTAAATATATAACAATATATAATAATGTATTCAAAAAATGGTTCGGTCTGTATATTCTGGATCGGAGGCGTCGGTCCAGATCTGTTCTATCTGTTCGTGAAGGTTCGATGAATTTTTTTTTTCTTTGCCTGAAAAATGAATTACAATGTTAGAGATGAACTTATTCTTAGTTTGAAGAAAAAATTGATAAAAATGTAAAATAAGGTTAGAACTTACTGAAGATGTGCATACACTGAATCTATTCTTTCTTGGTAATTTTTTGGACTTTTTTGTGAATTCCTTCTACACAGTGGTTGTGCATGTCGATGGAGGTAGAGATGCCATCCAACACATAGGTTTCCATGGCCTATAATTTACAGAAACTGATAAAATATTAACATAGACTTATTAATCCATTGTATTATTCTTAAATACTGTAAATATGTCGAATGATTTAGTGAGAAAATGAGGAGATTACATGCGTTCTACAGTTGAGTCATTCGTGTTGTTCGTCATTTTTAGAATAAGGAATGAAAGAAGCTATATATCTGAGAATAGAAGAGGAGTCGGTGGGTCGGAAGAGGCAAACTGTGAGTGAAATATGGGTAGATTTTTTCAGAAATACTGATCGAATGATGGTTGAATTGGTGGAATATGTGTAATAATTGAATGAGAACATAGATACCAAAGTAGTAACAAAGATTTTTGGGTGGGAGTATTTGACTTGGAATTGGTCGATTCCATTTGAATGAGAAGAAGCAGAGTGGTGAAAGAAGGAGATGGTTGAGGGAGGGAGCGACGAAGAAGGATCCATAGTGGCCGGAGTGGTGAAAGAAGCAGAGAAACCCTAAGTTTCTCGGCGCCACTTTGAGGAAGATGAAACTGTGTGCAAACCCTAGGTAAATGAGTGTACTAGTATTTTTATTTTTTATACATAGTTTAAAATTAAATGTGATTGTGTTGGTTGGTGGGTGTAATTAATGATAATAATTATATAAGTTACTAATTAATGTTATGTTATAAATTTGAAATTTAAAAAATAAGCATACAAACATGCTTATCGGCGAAAAAAGAAAACATTTTCATGGTACATTAATATTATATAGTTGAGTAATTGAGATTTGTGGGCCAACATTAATACATTAATATTCATGGGCCAACATTAATACATTAATATTCATGAGCCAATATTAGTTGTTGGGCTGAGATTTGTGGCCCGATTTTAATAATTCAATAATTGGCAATTGGGTTGGTAATTGAGTAATGAGTTGAGGTTATTTTTGTCTTAATTAGATGGGCTTTTTTTTTTTCATTTTTTATTGTCCCAATATTGTATTTAATTATATTTTGTTGTATATATATTTAGTGATATCTATTTGCTAAAATATTTTTTATATAGTAGACAAAATAATTAAGTATTCCCAGTTATGTTGTAATTATTATCTTAATTGAATTTTTGTTGGCGATTAAATAATTTTTTCACTATTATCTCTTACTATAAAATTATAAGACTATACTTATTTGGTGTGTTGTGACGAGTTTGTATTTAAAAATGTATGTTTAATTTTATTATATTATTTATGTAAAATAATTTTTTCAAAGTAATATATTTTCTAAAAAAAAATTATTTATGTACAAGAATCATGTTATATAAATTATTGTTGATTTCTTTAGAATTTAGTTTCTCATTATAATTGAGTTATATTTATTTTGTTAATTTTTTAAAAATATATTAGGATGGCTAATTATTTAATAATAATAGGTATTTTATTTTACTGGTTATATTTTTAAGTGTGATTAAATAATTTGGACTGACTAAATTTATTTGGTATGCTGTGATGGGTTTGTAGTTAAAATTTATTTTTAAGTATATTATATTATTTATATAAAGTAATTTTTTTTTCAAATTAATAGATTTCCTAAAGTTTTTTTTATTTATGTACAAGAACCATGTTATATAAATTATTGTGGGTTTGCTTAAAATTTAGTTTCTCATTATATATTGAATAATATTTATTTTTGTAAAACTTTTTTGAAAATATATTAGGCTGGCTAATTATTTAGTAATAATTTGGTATTTTACTGGTTATATTTTTAAATGTGATTAAATAATTTGCACAGGATTTATTCACATAATATATAAAGATTAATTGTGTTTGATATATTGTGATGTAGTAGAATTTTGTAACTATTATTGTAGTTGTAATCAAATTTGTTTGATTTTGAGATTAGAAAATTTTATGAGCTTTTGTTTGTTATGTTATAGAATCATGTTATACAAAACATCCTCGATTGGTTTCGAATTCTCTTTCTGGAGAAATTCCATCAGATTTTTCATGAAAACAAAGCCAAAGTTTGGAGTTTACTATTATAAACAATGAGAGGTTTCAAGGTTTGTTTAAATACGTTAAATGTTTCTAAATCTCATCTTACTAATAATCATGGAAAAAATTATTGGGAGTTTTATGGGAGAAAGGATAAGTGTGTTGCATCGTCATCTTGGCGTTGTAATGATATTGTAACTCCATACGGCAATGAAAATAGTCAGCTTCAAGGTTAATTTGTTTTTTTTTTGTAAGAAAGTATTTTAACTATTACCAAAAATAATTTCTTATGTTATTGATTTGTTGTAGTACATATGAAATTATTAATCAATATTTAACTATATAATTCTAATTTTTTTATTGTACTGTATGAATTTAATTTTAATTATATAAATTTGACAGACATAACATAGTTATTTGAACATCATTTATTCGTGAATTATATTAATATTATTCTTATACATAATATTTACATATTGGAGATGCAACTTGCCAATGTTGCTTTTGTGGGGCTTTCTTTTGGAAAGAGGAACGGGTTAGGAAGACATCTCATACCAATGAAATCAAGTATTCTTTGTGTTATGGTAATGGCAAGATTCAACTTCCAAAGTTACTTTGTCCTCCAAAGTTATTGTATGAATTGGTATTTGGCCTAGATTCAAAGAGTAGTCGTTATCTTCAAAACATTCGATCATACAATAGCATATTTAGCTTCACATCTATGGGTGGGAAGATTGATCACAGTTTGAATCATGGTAATGGTCCTCCAATATTTCGCCTGCATGGTTAGAATTATCAATCAATTGGAAGCTTGATACCTAAAGGAAATGCTCCTCCGAAATTTGCTCAGCTCTACATTTTTTATACTGATAATGAAATTTAAAACAAATTACTATCTGTGAGGTAATTTTATTTTATTAATGTTTGTTTTATTTGATTTATAGTATTCTATATTTATTGAATTATCGTAATAGCTTTGTTGTTAGATGCATTTAAGTTTATAAAATTTAATGTTGTTTTATTAGGGAATATGAGAAAGTTGACTAATTGCATTCATAAATTGTTCATGATTTACAAAATATGCTAGATGAGAACAATGTCCTAGAGAAGTCATTTAGGATGGCAAAAGAATGGAGTTTTGATGGCAATTCTGAAAATATGAAGTTGCGATTAATTGGTATGCATGGTAAAGATGGTAGAATGTATAATTTGTCATCGGTATCTGAAGTTGTAGCATTAGTTGTTGAAGATATTGATGAGTCGGTTGGTGATCGTGATGTTATAATTGAAATGAAGAGTGGTGGTTTGAAACGTATACCTAAATTACATCCATCATACCTAGCGTTGCAATATCCTTTACTTTTTCCTAATGGTGAACATTGATACATGGAAGATATTTGTTTCTCTCAGAATATCGGTGCATCTCAATTTTCGAGGAAAAAAATTAGTGTGAAGGAATATCTTGATTACCGACTACATGAAAGATTTGGTGAGTTGTCTGTGCTCTTATTTTCAAAGTGGTTGTTTCAACAATTTGTTGTTGATGCTTATACCATGGTTGAAGTTTGAAGACTACGCTTTGTTCGTAGTAATCAAAAACAACTATGTTGTGATATTTATAGAGGTCTAACAGATGCATTATTAAGGGGTGATAATGATCCAACTACTCGAGGGAAGAGTATTTTTACCATCAAGTTTTATGGGTGGTGCTCGGTATATGATTCAAAACTATCAAGATTCTATGGCTATATGTGGATGGGCTGGTTATCCTGATTTATTTATCACATTCACTTGCAATCTAAAATAGCCTGAGATTGTAAGATATCTCCATGATAGGAAGTTAAAACCCGAAGATCGTCCTGATATTATTTGTAGTGTGTTCAAAGTGAAGTTAGACCAATTGATTGCAACGTTGCGAAAATTTGGTGTTGTGAAAGCAGGTATTATTTTTTATATAATATTAATTTTTATATATTATATTGAATTTATATTGACACTTATTAAAATGTGTTTTATTGTAGTTGTCTACACTGTGGAATTTCAAAAACGAGGATTGCTGCATGCTCATATTTTGCTATTTCTAGCAAAAGAAGACAAACATCCTGATGCCACGCACATCGACAAAATTATTTCTGCTGAATACCAAATCCTGATCAAGATCCTGAATATTATCATGCAGTTCAGGATTTCATGGTTCACGGTCCATGTGGAGCTGCTTCAAAATCATCGCCTTGCATGTCTAATGATTGTTGTTCGAAATATTTTTCAACAAAGTTTGTTGAAATGACAACCGTCGATGAAGAAGGATATCCTGTTTATAGGAGACGAGACAGTGGTTGTGTCGTTGTGAAGAACAATATTGCACTGGATAATAGGTATGTTGTGACACATAATCCTGATCTTCTTTTGAAGTTTCGAGCTCATGTGGATGTGGAATGGTGTAATCAATCTCGATCTATTAAGTATTTGTTCAAATACATTAATAAAGGGCATGATCGAGTAACAACTTCATTCTACAACTCGAGTAGAGATGAAGAATCGGAGTATGATCTTGATGAAGTGAAACAATATTATGATTGTCGATATATTTCTGCATGTGAAGCTGCTTGGAGATTATTTGGATTCCCTATTCAATATCGAAAACCTGCTATTGAGAGGTTGAGTTTCCATCTACCTAGAGAACATAATGTTGTTTTCTTCTAAAAGTGAACCACATGAGAGAGTTATGTACCGAAGAAGGGTGAATGAAAGCATGTTTTTGGCGTGGTTTGCAGCAAATAAATTATATCCAGAGGGAAGAGAATTGACTTATCATTAGTTTCCTACAAGGTTTGTTTGGGACAGTGGTACTTATTAGTGAACACTTAGGAAATCAATGTTTTCTATTATTAGGGTGCACTATATGTCTCCTAGATCTGGTGAATCATATTATTTGAGGTGTGTTATCAACATTGTGAAAGGTGCTACATGTTTGAGGATATTCGGATAATTAATGGTGTGTTATATCCAACATTTTGTGATACATGTTATGCTTTGGGTCTACTAGAAGTTGATAAAGAGTACATTGATGGTATTGTAGAAGCAAATCATTGGGCAATGCCTCATGGTTTGAGAAAATTATTTGTGACACTTCTGACTTCAGAGTCCATGAGTCATCCACAATTTGTTTGGAGCAATTGCTGGAGATTTTTGTCAGATGACGTACTATATAGTCAAAGATTATTGCTTCAGTATCCAGGTATGTTATTGTTGTATATAATTTATATTAATTCTACTATTTTTATATTGTTTTTTTGATTTTTTTGTTATATTAAATGTTGTGTTTATTCATAATATCATATATGGTGTTAACTGATGACGAGATTCAAAATTATGCTCTTGTGGAAATGGAGAAATTGTTGGGTAATTATGGAAAAAGTTTGCGTGAATTTGAAGGTATGCCATTTCCATCAGCTAAATATTTTGAAGTACATCGTAATAAGTTTATTTATGATGAGTTATCGTATGATCGAGAGTCACTAAGGAAAGAACATGAACAGTATGTTGAAAGATTTAATGATAAGTAGCGTCATGTTTATAGTTCTATCATGGGTTCTGTTCATTCTAACTTAGGTAGAATGTTCTTTGTTTATGGATATGGGGGTACTAGGAAGACGTACATATAGAGATCGTTATCTGCTGCAATTCGATGTGAATGTGATATTATTATAAATGTAGCTTCGAGTGACATTGCTTCATTATTATTGATGTTTCTACTAAAATTGTTTGAGTCGCTCGCAATTTAGAATGAGGTCATCTAGCAATAGTAAGTCAACCCAAGTCGTATTCTCAAGGAAGACTTAAAAGGGCATTTCGATTCTTTGTTCATAAACAGAAAGCAATAAAAAGGATTTGATTTGAAGTATTATATCTCACTACTACATCTCTTTTCATCCCTTCTACATCTCACTACTCCATCTCTGGATGGCCTCGAATATGAAAGAAGATGGACATATCTTCGTCTTCTTGATGGCACAATGGAGTAGGAAGCACTCCACTGTGTTCACTTTGTTGGCTTGTTCATTGCCCGAGATGGAGTAGGCAATGAACTAGTGGAGGACACCGATCTCGGGGTCCTGAAGACAGCCACTGGACATACCTTCCGATGCCCAATTATGAAAACCTATAAGCTCAAACCATGCTAGATTTGGATTAAATTTCGGGGGCACCCGATGGAGCCCTGAAGTGGGAAATCCAAAGATGGATTTCATCATAGCAATGGTTACGGTATGAACAATGCCACGATAACGGAATTTAAATGATTTAAAATCGAAGGCAACATCAAAAGTAGTGAGGAATTCAAGTCCTAACTCTCTATAGCCATCAATTTCTAATCTACCAGATTTGTCCAAACCAATGTTCTTCAAATAACGAGTTAATTTAGATGCAATCCCTAAGCTAGACATAAGATCTCAATCCAACATACGGGGAAGAGTAAGATCAAGAGAAATAAATCGAGTATAGAGTGTACCCTCTTGACCTTTATAAATTGGGAACGGGGCACCGAAAGTCGAGATGTGGTCCCGGACAGGATGAAATTCCTCGTCGCCATCTCTATGTCGGCTAGATTGTCCCACCTCACTAGTCTTTGATCTTTTTCTTCCCATTGGAATTTTGACAAACACTTGGTGTGCAAAAGTAGAGATGGAATGAGGGTTTGGGATTTTGGGTGAAAAGAAAATTTGATTGGATAGAAAGATAAAGGATGGAAAAGTAATGGTGAATCCAAAGAATTGGATGGAATTATGGAGTATTGAGAGAGTAATTGGAGGTTTAAAATGGATGAGGGTTGGGGTTTGAGAGAAATTGGGGATGAAGATTGGGGAAAAGTGGGAGAATTAAGGAGAGAGAGGATAAAAATAGGGTGAAATCGGGGACCTCAGCGGTCGCTAAGTGTGGGTACGTAAATGGTTGGAGGTGTTTTAGGAGGATTTACGAAACATAGGTCAGCGACCGCTGACTCGGTGTGGTACACGTCCGTGGGCGCTGGTGCGTAAGTGATGCGTGAGGTCAGCGGCCGTTGAGCGTGCCGCGGTCGCTGACCTTGCTCTCGTGAAATCCCATACTTTTTCCTCCGCAAGTTGTTTTTGACTCAGTTTTCTCCCAACTCGTCGATACCTACACACATAGAAAAAGACCAAAAATAAATAAAAGATCCAAAATCAAAGTAAAATAAAACGAAAATAAAAATGAAAAATGGAAAAGCAAGCGTGGGTTGTCTCCCACGAAGTGCTTTATTTTACGTCGTTAGCTCGACGGAATGGAACCAACTCAACCGGGAGTGTAAGAATGAGAACTTGACTCCGCAACTTTGGGTACGAGGTCATGTTCGAGATACGATTTAACTAGTTGCCAATTGATTCGAAATGGCATCCTCTCCCTTTTTGTAGGTGGTACGTCACCCTTTGATGGCGGATGTCTTCTAAGGACAAGTAGTGCTCTCTTCGGGGGGTTGACCTTGTGGTGATGTGTCTCGGATATGGCGTTTGGGCGCATAAGAGCCTCCGCATAAGTTGATGAGTATGCATATCGAGAAACGGAGTTTGTGATCATCGGCTTGGGTGGAAAATGCGGTGGTTGGCTTCTCTTAGAGTTTTGTTTGTCTTCCAATGTTTTCACTTGGCCAGTCTCTCTCTTCACATCCAAACCTTTCCTTTGAGCAACGTCCTCATTGTGAAAATTCTACAGCATAGATTTCTCAACTGAAAGGTTAGTAGTATCTATATAGCATGTATCAATCAAATCGACAGAATTGGCAGTGTGAACTTGGTGAGCAGAAAAAGATACTTTCTTATCAAGGATCGACATTTTAATGGTACTATTTTTTACATCAATAATGGTATTAGTAGTAGCCATAAAAGGTCTCCCTAGGAGTAGTGTATGCTCGACTCCGTCCTCACGTACATCGCCTATCTCAAGAACAACAAAATCAATAGGTACGATCAATTCACCAATCTTTACAAGAACATCTTCAATTATACTTTTTGGGTGTCTCACGGATCTATCGGCTAATTGAAGGGACATGCGAGTGGGTTTTAATTTACCTAATCCTAATTGTTTAAAAATTGAATAGGGCATAAGATTAATTCCCGCTCATAGATCTAGCATGTCAGACGCTGCCTTACTGTTACCTAGAGTAATATCAATAACGAAGCTACCTGGATCGCGTCTCTTAGGAGGTGAAGGTTGCTGCATGATCGTACTGGCCATTTCGGAGACTGACACTAACTCTTGATCGTCGAGTTTCTTGTTCTTTGAAATCAGCTCTTTGAAGAATTTGACATAAGATGGAATATTTTTGATCGCTTTGAGGAGTGGAACGTTCACTGTTACTTTGGATAGCATTTTGTAAAGATCCGCGAACTGCTACTCGCTTTTAACATCCTTTAGCCTGCTAGGATAAGGAATAAGCGGAACGTATGGATTTACTGCCTTGGGAAGCTCCTTATTGGACTGCTATTTCTCCTCCTTCAGTGGCACCTTATCGGATTTTCCCTGTGACCTCCTCTCCATCTTGGTTTCCACCACCTTGCCATCCTTTAGAACGGACACTGCTTGCACTTGATGTGGTTGGTGTCCTTGTGCTGGAATTTTTCCCGTCTACTGGCTTTGTTGCAACTGGTTAACAGCACCAAAAATCTGCCCTATAGCCATCTCGAGGCGCTTGATTGTTGCATCTTGAGCCTCTCGAACCTTCTTGCTCTCTTGCATAAATGCAGCTAGGCTATCGTCAATTGATGATCTTTGGGGAGCAACAGGTTGAGGTGGAAATTGCTGCACCGGTGGTGGATAAAATTGTTGTGGCTGTGGTGGAAAAAATTGTTGTTGTGGTGGTTGTGGTGGATAATACGGCTGTTGTTGATGTTGAGGACGAAAATTCTGAAACAATGGTCGTCTATTTTGGAAATTCTGTGTTCCATGCCCTTGGAATTAGGGTTTCCATCCTGAGTTTTGCTGAGGCTGAGGCTGGGGTGTGAATTCATGTGCTGCGTACACCTCAGCTTGTCCTTCGGATGTCATCTCTCCCATTTGCGGACATCCCTCTACAACATGGCCAAAGTCGCCACAAATACCGCATGGTTCAGGTGCAGCTTGCGGAACAAACTGTGATGGGGGTCGGTTCATCTTCAATTCTTGTAACTCCCTCATCATATCCGCCATTTGTTTCTTGAGATCGGGGCTTGTAGTCACTGCACTGGCCTCCATTCGTCTCGGTCGTGTGGATTTCTAATGGGAATTCGCAGCTAGGATCTCGAAGATCTCGTTCATCTCTTCTGCCGTCTTGATTGTAATGTTTCCTCCCGCCGAACTGTCCACCATGAATTGAGTAGTCTGGAGCAAACCATCATAGAAAAATTGACAAAGAATCTTCAGTGTCATCTGATGGTGAGGACACTATTAAAGTAGCTCTTGGAATCTCTCCCACACCTCATGGAATGGCTCGTCATGTGCTTGCGCGAAATTCATTATTTTAGTACATACCGCTTGGGTTTTGTGATGCAGATAGTACTTCAACATAAATTTCTCACAAGCCGATCCCCAAGTGGTGAGTGATCCTGATGGAAGAGATAAGAACCAAGATTTGGCCCTATCCTTCAACGTGTAAGGGAAACACTTCAACTTGAGTTGATCCTCCGTCAGCGAGTGAAGCGGGAAAGTTTGCACCACCGTGCAATATTCTCATATGAACGTCAAAGCGTCTTCACTCGGGATTCCATGGTACGTCGGAAGTAGTGATTGATGGTGTGGCTTCAAGTCATAGTTTCGGACTACAGTGTCTAGAACGATGGCTGAAGTAGCAGTTGTCCCGAACTTGGGCTTAGTGAAATCGCCCATATAACGCGGTCTCTCATCCGCTCTCTCATTGGCCATCTCTTCAAATAAGCGCGAAAGTTAAAATTCGTCAATGTGCTCAATGTCTTCTTCTACGGTGGCTAAGATAACACGTTTCTGGTTTATGTTATTAATGAAGGGCGTCAATGACTTTCTAGCACTGCGGCGACCTTGCATAAACAACACTAAGAAAAACGTTACGTGTACCACAAATATAGAAGAAGAAAGTAAACATAATAAATAAAAGAAAATAAAAAGAAAAATAAAAAGATAAAGAACAATGAATTAAATTGCCTAATGCCTTCCCCGACAACGGCACCAAAATTTGTTTCGACTAAAATTGTTTGAGTCGCTCGCAATTTAGAACGAGGTCATCTAGCAATAGTAAGTCAACCAAAGTCGTATTCTCAAGGAAAACTTAACAGGACAATTCAATTCTTTGTTCAGAAACGGAAAGCAATAAAAAGGATTTGATTTGAAGTATTATATCTAAGTGAAGAATGTAAATAAGAAACGCAATTTAAATCTAATCTAAGAAAGCGAAATAAATCTAATCTAAGAAAACGAATTGAATCTACTCTAGGAAAAGTAATAACTTGGAAATTGAATTCAAAAGAAATACGGAACAAAATCTGGAAATCAAAAATAGAACAAGAAATCGAAAGCATAAATAATAAAATGAATTAAAGCAATAAACGAAACAAAAATAAGTAAAGGGAAAACGAACGAACTTGAATTAAGAACTGGAAACGGTCTTCAATCTACAACGAGAATCTGAAAACGAACTACGAACTATGAATATTGTAATCGGCTAACTTGAAGATGAAAAACAATATAAAGAACTATCTAAGTCTCGACTCTCGGATCGAGGTCGAGACGAGCTAAACTATGAATGAAAAATATATGAAAAAGTGCTGGAAAGTAGTCTAGGGCGTCGTGCAAAAACTGGAATCGAAAGTCCAATCGAAAGTCATGTCTCTCGAATGAGAATCGCGCCGAGCATATATAGGCGAGAGGCGGTTCAGCAACCGCGTAGAGGTCAGCGGCCGCTGACCCGGTGGCTCTGTGCCAATCTAGGGTTGGTTGCAACGGCCCCGAGTTAGCCACAAGGTCAGCGACCGCTGAGCGTGGTCAGCGACCACTGACTTGCTCTGTCGCGTGCTTCTCGGCTGGCTCGGGCGCTAGCTCGGCCCCTGGCGCGTATGGTCTAGTTAGTGGCCGTGGAGTGTCACGCGACCGCTGACTAGTGCCTCGGCACTTGTCTTCATTTTCTCCTCGTTTCTCGACTCTTCTTCGTTTCTTTTTCAACTTCGACGCTCATTTAGGCCAATGATCCTGAAACATAAAATGAAACATAAATCGGGCCAAAACATCACGGAACGAGGGAAAATAGTACGAATAAAGATACGGAAAACATAATTTTAGACAAACAAAAGGAGGCTAAACAATTTCCTGGCGGAAGAACAACACATTCGCGTTTTAAAATTCCGATAAATGTGAATGAAAATTCAATTTGTAATGTCCAGCAAGGTAGTGATTTAGCGGAACTTATTGTGAAAGCGATTCTTATCATTTGGGATGAAGCTCCTATGATGCACAAACACTACTTTGAATGTTTAGATAGAAGTTTGAGGGATATTATGAGGGTGACTTTGGAAAGTAACTTAAATTTGCCTTTTGGAGGAAAAACTATAGTTTTTGGTGGTGACTTTCGACATATATTGCTAGTAATTTCAAAAGGATCTCGGCAGGATGTTGTCAATGATACAATAAATTCTTCCTATATTTGGAGGTATTGTACATTTTTGAGATTAACGAAGAATATGCGACTTCAACAAGTTTCTTCATCGAAGGAAGCTCTTGAGTTGCAGGAATTTTCAGATTGGATTGCAGCAGTTGGGCATGGAGTGGTTGGAAATGAGTTTGATTCTCATAGCGTTGTTGAACTTCCAAATGATATTTTATTGAATCATTCTGGAAATTCGTTGATTGATATTGTGTCCAGCACTTACCCATCTTATGAAGACAATGTTGATTATACTTTTTACTTGCAAGATCGGGCAATATTAGCTCTGACATGGAATGTTATTAATTCTGTAAATCAGTTTATGATTAATTTAAAGAAGTCTCATGGTATAAGTTAGTTAAGTTTAGATTGTCCATCAAAATCTGATTCAAAGTAATAGATAAAATTATTATTTATAATTGGTACATAAAATTATATTACTACACTCAATACACAAGCCGCACTAAATAGAGAACACACCTTAATTCAAACTACCTTTTTAAATGAGTATAGAGTCCAATTGAGAAATAATGCCATTAAGCTATGAATATAAATTATTAGAAGAATAACACAAAATTAAAAATAAAAACATTTCTACTCTAAAATTCATTCATTCCTACTAACATTTCATCTCCTAAAAACCATCTCTTCACCTGACCGTTTATCAATCTGCTTAATCCACCGCCTCCTAGCGGTGGCAGCACTTCCGCCGCCACCAGCTGCGCCTACATGCGCTATGTGCAGCCCATTCCCTACCGGAAGAAACACTGACCTCACTATCCTCAACCCCTCTTGGTGGTTGCGCCACCGGAAATCACTGGCTGTGGAGTTCTTGCACACCACCACCGCCCCTCTCTGCCCTAATTTCGCCGCCCTCAAGATTCTAACGACGTCGTTGCAACGGCAGTCCAACACCAAGAAATCGATCCCTTGTAGGCCTTCCATGGCCTCCTCCGCCCTCCCCACCATCACCTCCACAGCTGCAGCGCGGCCGGCTTCCCTCATCGCCACTACATACTCCTCCTTGCTCTCATAATCGGAGACCACACACATATGCCTTCCGCCGCTGTGCTCCGCCGCCACCGCCAGCCCCACGCTGGCAGCGACGGACCCACCACGCCACCACGTCTCCACCACCACCTGTGCGTTCCACCCTGCCGCCATGGCAGACACCAGCTCCGCCGCACTTGATTCATTGAAGGTTTTGCACTACTCCATCACAACATGCAAAGAAAGAAATTGAATTCGAAGAAATCAATAATTAATTAATTAAAAATTTAAAAGTGTTGCCGCTTTCTCCTACTAATTCAATACAGATATAACATATGTAAATGTGTATGCATGTAAATGTAAGTGGTGCTTACAGATTTAACGGTGTCGATGAAGGCTTTGGAGGCCTTTTCCGGTGACCAAACTAGCTTCATTTTGTTTCTTCTCCTCTTGTTTGATTTTCTTTGCCTCTCAAAGGAGAGATATTGTTTAAAGTGGGGAATACATAATTAGGTTTTTAAAAGAGAAAAGGTGTAGTGTCGGAAATGTTGACAATTATTGACAGCCAAATCTAACGTGGAGTTTGGATTTCATTTCCCTTATCCTCTCTCTGTTGATCGCTTAACCTGATTATCATCTACCATTTTGTTAAATTAAATATTCTCAAGGAAGAGTATTGTCATTGCAAGTTGGGAATCTATTCATAGATTATATTGTGCAAGTTTTAAAAAGTCAATGGAAGAATACTTAAATGCATTTGGTTGGTATTTAGCTACCCAACAAAACATTTTTTACGGATGGATTTGAAATAAAGCCTAAGAGGATATCTTTAATTATTTTTCTTTACTTGACAAATCTCATATAAAAAATTGATAAGAATTATGTTTATTTTAAATTCCATGTGGATGAATTGTACAAAATACAGATGTATCTATGTGTGTGGAGATTTATTTTACACAAAACATCAATGCGTTCTTTTTAATTGGATTAGACATCCACCGTGTTCTAACAAATTCACAACCTCCCTTCTCTATTTCGTTAATAGATGCATGAATGCGCTAAGGTTTGTTAAAATAAACTAGTTTGTGAATCTGTGTAGAAGTTAAAAATAATATAATTAATTTTAATTAAATTATAGTTTAATTTATACATAAAATAATAATTCCTATAAATAATTATTATAGAATTGTTAAATTAATAAAATTCTCCTTAAATATATGATTCATACAAATTTAAATTAAAAATAGTATTTTTTTATATAATTTTAATAAAGTATAATTGTTAAAATTAAATATAAGTAATTTAATTATGTACCAAATATAAGCATATTAAGAATAAGAAGATACACAATTTACTTGGTTAATGTTAATTCTTTAATGATATATAACTCAATATCAACTTGATAGAAAAAATTCATAAGATATTCTCTTTCAAAATTCTTTAATTCATCATTTTTTATCAATGTTTAATAATTTCACTATTTTTTGTTTATTTGTTATTCAAATAAGTGATAAATTTAAAGATATCGATATAAAAAAGAAAGTGAGAGAGTGAAGTGACGTGTAAACTATCTTACGGTAAAAAAACACTTAAAATTCATAAAATTAGAATTAAAAGATCAAGATTCACCACAGTTACACAATCTGATAATGAACACACATTTTTTTAAAGCAATTCATGTATATTTGCTCTCAATAAAAATAAATGAAAAAAATGAAATTACCAAAGAAAATACAATCATTTAGACAAAACGGAAAATTCAATATTTAGTGAAAGTATGCAACAAATAATTTTTTGTCAATTTCATTTAGGCAATCTTGACGAACACATTTAAACAAAATATAAGATTTATCTAAGTTCAAGCACAATCTTGACGAACACGTGGTGGTTCATTTTCATATGATTCATTTATATCAATTTTTGGGATAAGAGGTGAAACATCAAAGTGGGAGAGAAGAGTTATCTAAAAAATAATGTATTTATAGCTCTTTTACTAATATATATCTATTTAATTATTTTATTTAGTTAATTAAAAATTATATAACCATAAAAAAGAAAATTGATTAATAAGTTTATATGTTTGTTCAACTAGGCTTGTCAATGGTGGGTTTTATTCGGACCGGACCCGAAATCGGTCAGAACCCACTCATTTTAAAGTTATGGTTTCGGTTTCGGTTCCGGTTCCACTTCTAGACCCGTATAAACCCGCTCATAGTCGGTCCAGACCCGACCCGACCAGTAAGGTACGGTTCTGATTCTAGCCCGGCCCGCCCGATCATTCTTTTTCCAATTCTTTTTCAAATTTTTTTTATCTTAGAAAAATAATATTTTATAATATATCGTGTTACATCCTTGATCGTAGACGAATACTCTATACGTCCTAATTGAATAATAAATATTGTACCCAAACAATAAAACACATATAAGTCGTAAATTAATTATGGTAATAAGTGACTTTTTAATAATAGTTAAATAAAATAAGAGTGAAGTTTCATTATCAAATATTTAATATTTAATTAATTTATTTGAAATCTAGATTCGTTTTAACGAATCGGTGACTAGAATTTTTATATAAATAAAACTTAGCAAGATGGGTGACCCATACCTAATAATACTCATGGGTATTCTTTCGGACCGGAACCATTTATATTTTAATTAATGGTACGTGTCCGGTTCGGGATCCGATATTCAATGGTCCAATTTTGATTTTAGGACCGTAACTAATTTAACGATTTTGATCCGAATTTTAATCATCCATTGACAAGCTTATGTTCAACTCTAACACTAGATGTTTAAATAAATATGTGTATTTTATTATGCTTACTTATAGAGGTGTCACTTTAGCCGTTGTTTTTGGCGGCATTATTTATTTATCTTTCCTATATCTTATTTAAGAAAGTAGCGATAAATTATTCAACACTAGACGATTGGTAATATACGCATATAGGTACATATAACTATTGTATGTATCATTTAGCATAAAGTCAAATAAACCTATATATAATATTTAGAACCGTTATTCTATTTGCGGCGTAATGATAATAGTTTTGTGTTTGAAACACATTTGATATGGATGAATATAAAGACATAATGATAATAGTTTTGTGTTTTTAATATATTTATTCATAATTTATTAATATTTAAAAAATATAATTGTATAGTTTAATTTTATGTTGTAAATGTCAAATTTTCAAAAGAAAAATCTTCTTTATTTTGATAAATTGAACTTTTGGTCCGCCCAGAAAAAAGCCCGTCCGTCCGGAGTTGGTTTGGACCTCACATTTTGAAGCCCGAAAATATTCGGGCGGACCTGGGCGGGCTTCAAAATTATGAGAAGCCCGATGTCCGGCCCGCTACTTTTGCTACCTCTAGAAATGAGCATGAAAAATTCACCTACCCACCTAATATTAAAAATACTTTTCAATTTTTTATATAATATTATATATACTCTATCTTAAATATTAATATTATATGTTTGCGGGTGATAAATACACGCAAGTGGAGTGTTGATGGGTACCCTACGGGTGGTGGGTAGCGGGCTCACGGGTACCCGTTGGATGGCAATATGTACGGGTGATGGGTTTGAGTGATTTTAATATACATGTACAGTTGTTTAAAATATTTTTGTATCGATTTTAGTCGTGTTTTCTATTGGTTTCTATAGTGCATGTGTATCATATACCATGCACGTGTGTTGCATGAAATTGTTTCTAGCATGCAACGGCATGCAGTTTGTTGTTAGGTTTGTTCAACAAACTTTTGTAAAGTTGCAAGCGGTTATTTTGGTACTAGGTTCAAGTATAGTTTGAGCTAGATTGTTCTTGAAGATTGCAGTAGGATCGATGGACGCTTAGCTATGTCTATAAATAAGTCTTGTGCTTGTGTTCATCATTGTATTCAACTAGTGTTTTTACCCGTGCAGTTGCACGGGGAATTTTTTTTAGAATATATTTTTTATTGTTTTAATATGAATAAAGTTGATAATGTTTAATAAAATTAAACAATTCAAATAAAAAATAGTGTTATCAAATGTGATAAATGTCAAACATGCATATTATATTTTTAAAGATTGTAAATATGTTGTAATATATTAGTTTCTATTTTTAATGTAACAAAGACATAAAAAATTACTTAATGCATATTATTTTATTTGAAGATTACTTAATTAATATAGGTTGCGTATGTTCTAATTTTTAATCTGCAATTTGACTTGAAAATATTTATTTAATTTTTTAAGCATATTTGTGAAATATATCCATTTTTTACATCATATTAAATTGATAATTCGATTTATTTAATACACATTTTTAATTGATATGTTGTGAAAATCAAATTAAAATAGGTCAACTCGACTTGGAGTTATTTAATTATTTTTTTTAACACATTTGTAAAATATATTCCTTATTTACATCATATTAAATTGATAATTCAATTCATTTAATACACATTTTTATCAAATATGTTTATTATTTACATTTTACTAAGTATCTAATTTGATTTATTTAATACAATTTTGTAATTGCGATAACAAAAAAAAATCAAATAAAAATATATCTAAATTAAATTGAGACTATTCATTTCCTCACCCCCACTAACTAATTATTATCTCTTTAATTAATTTATTAATATGTATTATTTATAATTTACTATAATAATTTACATTTATTTACATTATTTTATAATAATAAACTATATGTGTGTGTGTATATATATATATATTTATACATATAGTTTATAAGACAGTGAAAGATAAATAGTAGTCACCAAAATAACACTATATAAATTATACCCATTTTTATTGTAAATTATCGTAAATACCTGTGTAAATTTAACCAACATATTTTACGATTTTTAAAATTTTGAGTATAAATCCGCTTGTTAGGTATAATTCATACTCTTCATACATATGCTAAAATTAACATTAAGAATTAACTAATATTATGCTAGAATAATGTAAAAACTGCATAATTAAAGGTACTCAAATTTAGATATATGATATAAGCTCATATTGTCAAATATGTTTCTTATTTACATTTTACTAAATTGGTAATTTGATTTATTTAATACAAATTTTTGAACTGTTATAACAAAATACCAAATAAAAAATATATCTAAATTAATCAAAGACTATTCATTTCCCCACTCCCCACTAACTAATTATTATCTCTTTAATTAATTTATTAGTCCCTTTTTAATATATTTTTAATTTATCAATAAATAAATTTGCATTTATAAATACAAATATAGTTATCTTTATTTTTTTCATTTTTCATTTTTTTGTATTAATTATTTTATTATTCTCAATAAAAAAAAGTGAAAATATAATAAGGTAAATATTATTAAAAATATACGTAATTCATTAATTATATACTACATTCGTCCACCAAATATGTTCTCACTATGACCCGGCACGGGTTTTAATAAATTGTTTGACTTAGTAGACAGTTTGTAAAGTGTATTGAGTGTTGTGTAGTTAGTGGAAAATGGGGTCCACTTTATTAATGATGTGTAAAGTGTATTGAGTAGTTAGTGGAGTAAGGGACCCACATTAATGATGATATATATTGAGTAGTATGTAGTTAGTGGAGAATGAGACCCACATTATTGATGATGTGTTGAGTTGTGAGTGGAGTAAAGAGTTGTCAAAAATAGAAAGAAAGTGAGAAAAAACTTGGTGGACGGATTAAAAAAGAAATGAGAAGAAATTTGGTGGATGGAGTTAGTATAATTTTATAAAATATACAAATTAAATAATAATCAATATAATTTTATAATAGAATTAAAGAAAAGTAATTATTAATAATATAAAGAAGAAAAATAAAAATAAGAAATGAAAATACAATGTAAAATCCAGAAAAAAAAAATCAATATGTTTGTTTAGAAAATAATTAAATATAATTATTAATATTATTATTATTATTATTATTATTATTATTATTATTATTATTATTAAGAAAATCTCATTTGAATATATTCGATTTTCTTTTTAGCGTAGTTACAAACTTTAATTATTTCAGCTTAAGGTTTAATTGGGGTATTATATTTATACAACGGTAACGCTTGCGCATGAGCAAATTGGAAAAATAATTTTTTTTGTCACATGCTTATAATACCTAATAATAGAGCTCATCAAGATGAACCCATGGACACCAAGATCGTAAAAATCGGACATCGTTTGAGTGCTCGGCGAATTTTTAAAGTTCTAGACGAAATGGGTATAAATACCCTTCATTCCTCTCTCCTCCTATTTTTTCACCCAACCCAAATTTGAGAGAGAGAGAATAGAGTGAGAGGCTCTCCAGCCATTGCCGGAAGCTGCCGGACCACCGCTGGCCGTCGCCGGAAAATTTTTCCGACGACCAAATGAGCCCAAATTTTAACCCCAAGCTTACTTTCGACGTGTACAATCCATTTTCGGGGTCCGATCGTCCAAAAAATGGCTGGAAGGCAGCCATCCAAGACCAAACTCTTGGCTAAAGTAGTAAGTTTGATCTTTTTTTTACCTTCTCTTTTCTCCGTTGTCATCCTTCACTTCTCACCCATTTTCTCTACACTTTTCACAACCATTCTCCGGCAAGAAGAGAGTAGCTCCGGCGAGGAGAGGGAAACTCCGGCAAATCCCACCTTGAAAGCTTCATCTTCACTCAATTACCTTAGTTCTTCAATAATGTAGTCATTATTCTTTCTCCTTACCGATTTAGACCGAATGGGGTAGGATTAGGGATCCTCTTGTGTTAATATGTGATAATATGATTATTTGATTTGAGGATAATTAGTTTGATGTTGTGTTGATAATGAAACATAATGAACTAAGGGATACAATTTTGTTTTACATTCTTATGGTTAGAAGTTTCTGCCCGGATTCTGTCTTGTCATTTCCGTATATTATGAGTATCCAAATTTTTATCTTTTTTATATAATAAAATACTATATCGAGTTAGGAGTAATCTCCGATTTTAATCAGTTGATTTCATTATGTTTTCAATTTACTACTATTTTTACAAGTTGGTTGCGCAAACTGTCAAATCTTACGAAAATCTGGACATTTATCTAACTTTGAAAATTCATGAAACATAGAGTGAAATGATTTTATGCCGTTTTTTTACAGAATAAAAAACTTTAAGAGTTCATGGTCACTATAAAATTTTATTCTACTAAATTCGAGTTATTTTCAATTTATTATGATTTTTCAAAGTCAACTGCTCATATGACATGAAAAGATGTGTTTGTGAAAATTATTTCGAAACTGTATAATGTTCTCTGTATCGTTCCAATTTTATTGGATGTCCCCGAAGGGACAAAGGCGATTGAATAATATTTACATTTACTATGAAATTTTTTTATATACCGTGTTTGCATAAGTGTTCACTAAGAATCACCATTGGAAGTTCATATATATCTTAATTCATTAGCTATTTACAAATTTCATTCCTTATAAATGAAATTTAGGACATGATTTTTCCAAAGAAATATATTAATGATCCAAAATACTAATAAGTTGAAACGACTCATTACTCGAAGTTGATGGACGATATGATTATGTAAAGTACTCGTGTATACGAGATAAGTGTTACTCCTTCTACCATGATGACTCGAATTGACTAATAATGGATTGAAATTTCTTAAGTAGTTAGCATACGAGTCTCGTAAATGGTGATCGTCGGGTAATTAATAGGTCAACGTTAGAATGGTTAGACATAAAGTTCAGGAAGCACTAGAAGTGTTTAAGGTTGGAGAAGAGGTTAGCGCCTATCAATTTGTACTTAGCCATGAGATTCATCTTGTAGGGTCTTACCGAGGAATATCATATATCCTATGCAATGGAATGTGAGCTCCATACATCAGTGACATGTGTAGGTCTATTTACAATACGGTATTTTGAGTTAATAAGCCTGAACTGCTTTTTCCAAAAATGTGAATTTACATTCCAAATGTTTTTATTATGCTCATGTGTATCCTATATGTGATGGATCGGTATTACCGTACCCATTGATTGGCAATGCCAATAATGTAAGTTAACAATTGTGCCTTGAGCCGGATCTGGCCAAGGTAGTGTACACAGAAATTCCGGATCGGGTGAACTTGGCCATGTTCCCCGGTCTTGGCAAAAAGGGATTATTAGCGGAAGACTTCGGTTTTCCCCATCAAGTCGCAATGAGGAACACTGTGAATGAACAAAGAATGATGAAGAGCTCGATATGATGGTAAAATGTATGTTTTTATATGTGTACGGTGGGCTTTCGTTTTAAAACGTCATGCATCATATGGTTGGGCATGTAATATTCTTTAAATGAAGATTTATGTTGTTTTTCACTGAAAAAGTCGGGCAACGACTCACACTAAGTACACTAGTACTCAACCCAAAATATTTTTCAAATGTTTTTATAGGTTTAGGAGGACGGTGATGAGCTGGCGACGAGGTGGGCCTCATTGAGAGTCTTATTCATACATGTCGATTACCTTTGTGAGATTGATGTCATATTGTTATTTATTACGCTGCTAGTTGATTTCATCTTGTTGATGACCCCCGTTATCCAAATTCATAACCTCATCATGTTGATCGTCAATACGTTATTTTCAACTTCCCACCTTATTTACATGAATGTATACGGTTCAATATCTCCATACATTGGACTCGTGTCGTATCCAGTGTGTCCAAACTCTTGGAATTTTTTTTCTTTCTTCTCCAATTGTTAATAATTACTTGTCGTTTTGAAATATTTCTCAATTATATTACACAAAATCTCAATTGCGCATAGCCCCCTCCTGTCGGGGTGTTACATACAATAAAGTAAATAGAATAGAAATGGAGGAGCAAAATGGGAAGAAAGTGGCAAAATGATTTTGCTATTATATATATATATATATATAGATTCATAGTTCACTTTCATATCACTAAATATTCTTATTTTTTCTCTTATCTTTAGCCTTAAGTCTCCTTCAATATGGTATCAATAGTCTAAAAGATCCTGGAAGTTAGTTTTCATTCATGGTGTTGTCCAATATACCTCTACCCACACTTCACCCACTGATATTACGATTAGATCGCAATAACTACGTCTTTTGGAGAGTTCAAGTTCTCTCCACTGTTCGAGCACATGGATTTGAGGATTTAATTTCCTCATCCATCAATCCTCCAACCCCGCTGGTTCCTGCTTCAACCTCATGTTCTACACCGGTGCCCAATCCAGAGTATCAACAATGGCTGCGCAAGGATCAGCTTCTCCTGAGATGGATGCTTACGTCTATTACCGAATCCATGATCGGTCATGTAGTGAGATGCACTACCTCACAACAAATTTCGCACGTTCTCGAAGAATTATTTCACTCTCAGTCGCGCGCAAGAGTTATGCAACTTAAGAAGATGCTTAACTCGCAAAGGAATGGATCGATGTCAATTGATGAATATTTTCTGAAGATGAGAGGGTTTATTGACCAATTAAGTGTTGCAGGCCAAGATGTATCAGATGGAGATCATGGTGATTATATACTGAATGGTTGTGGATCGGAGTTTGAAGTTGTGGTGATAAATCTTATGCATAGAGGACAAACTCCATCCCTACAAGAGATGCAATATGTTCTACACTCGCATGAAATTAGGTTACAACAAGCAAATTTGCCTATTATTGATCATACTGCTAACTATGTGTATAGGAGTTCTAATGGCAGGGTTGGTAGAGATAAAGGTTTGGTGAGTAAAGGAGGTTTCAAGGCTGGAAACAAACCTCAAGTTATATGCCAACTATGCAGCCCAGGTCATGTATCTTTGAAGTGCTATAAGAGGTTTGATGTACATTTCAATGGTGCAGAAAATCAAGGAAACACAAACACATCACCTCAAGCTTATGTTGCTGACAATCAAGGTGGATCTGAATATGAGTATGATGAGGAAGAATGGGTTTGGTACATTGACAGCGAAGCCACAAATCATATCACAAACAACCTACAAAATCTATAGCTAAGTGCTCCCTATATTGGTACTGAGTCTCTTATGGTTGGAAATGGTAAAGCAGTCCCAATAAACTCCATAGGTACTACTTTATTACATTCTCCTTCATCTTCTTCTTCTTCATTACTTCTTAATAATATTCTCTTTGACCCAGCCATAACCAAGAATCTTATTAGCATCTCTCAATTCACTAAAGATAATAGTGTCATTTTTTTAGTTTCGTGACACTTTCTACCTTGTGAAGGACAAAGCAACACTCAAACCACTCTTGAAGGGGATGCTTCACAAAGGTTTATATGAGATTGACCTATCCACCATCTATCAAAGGTCCAAGCCTAGAAGTTCTTCATTTGTTGCTTCATATTCTCAAGATACTACATCACTATCTTCCGTTGCTTCCTTTGTTTCTATTCTTAGTGATTCCAAACATGCTACATCATCTAAATGTAGTTTGTCTCAGCTAGAAAATACACATACTAAATCTTTAGATTGTAACTCTACTGAGATTGTGAATAATGAAATAAATGTTTGGCACAAACAGCTTGGTCATCCAAACTCTTATGTGTTGTCTCATGTTCTTAAAATTGTAAATACATCTGCTGCTCATGCTTCCCTTCAATTCTGTGACGCTTGTAGCATAGTAAAGTTACATCAAATACATCATATCTCACAAACTCTCAAAACTTCCAAGCCTTTTCAACTCATACACTAAGACCTTTGGGGACCAACACATGTTCCATCTAGTTAAGGTTTTAGATAGTACATTCATTTTGTTGATGACTTTATTAGGCATACCTGGATATATCCTCATACTTTAAAATCTGAAACCTCTACATTTGTCAAACAATTCTTCTCCATGGTTAAATGTCAATTCAATGTTAGAATTAAAAAGTTTAAATCTAATTGGGATGAGGAATATAGAAGCTTAGTGCCTTTTTTCAAAGAGTTAAGAGTTATCTTTATCCATCTTTGTCCACATATTCATCCTCAAAATGGAAGGGATGAACATAAACACCAACATATAATAGATATAAGGTTAACCTTACTCAGTTAAGCCTCATTACCTCTTGAATTTTGGTGGCATACGTTTGAAGCTGCTGTGTTTCTCATTAATAGACTCCCTACCTCTACACTCAGCATGAAATCCCCTCATTACTCTCTACATAATTTTGTTCCTAACTATAAATATCTTCATGTGTTTGGATGTACTTGTTATCCTGATCTCAAAGTTTACAACTCTCATAAACTACAGTTTAGGTCCCAAAAGTGTCTATTCCTTGGCTATAGTTCAAACCACAAAGGTTACAAGTGCCTCAACAGTGAAGGGAGGTTATTTGTTGCAGATACAGTTAACTTCAATGAACATGAGTTTCCATATCATGAGCTCTTTCCACCCGAGTCTAAAACCTCTTCTTCTACCTTTATTCCTTGTACTTTATGTTTTTCTCCTTCCTATACCCAATTTTGTCCTAATCCTGTAGATAACAACTCTTCTACAAGAGAATCTGATTCATCATTTCATGCTACATCTTCAGATTCGTCCCTTCAAAACCTAACACCACACCAAAGTAACCCTGATGGAACCCGTATGAGGGGCTCACAAAATTCGCAGGATCCATAGTTTTAATTAACCATACAAATAATTAATTCTTAACACATAGGAGAATATAATAAAATGGAATCTAGAATTATACCTCCTCCTACGCAAGTCCTCCGCTTGTGGAGAATCGATTTGAATCGCTAACAACGATTCGCAATCCACTCCGTTTGGATCTACAATCTTCAACTCCTCCAATCCGACCTTAGGAACTTCTATTATATGGCCCTATTATCTTCTAGAATATCGTGTTGGCAAATCTATTTAGAAGTAAAAAGAAGAGAAGATGAAATTAAACAGCGTGCAATACTATATTATTTTCAAGAAAATAAGAGAATTAATCTCTTAAGGGGGCGTCGATTTCTGGCTCCTAAACGTGTAATACACACCCCTTTCCTCTCTCTTCTATTTATATAGTCTCTTGGGCTAGAATAGGATTTCCAAGGAAAATGAATTAAACCCCAAATAATGGATACTTTATTCCCTCTTTATCTCTTGCAGTTACAACAATAATTCAAATTCAAATTTGAATTATATTTAAAATTAATATGGGCTTGGACAAATCCATAATTAGATTAAATTAATTTTCAAGTCTCCTTTTGGGCCCAATTAGATTTAATTAATTGGTCCAGCCCAACCATTAGACTTAAATTAATTTATTTAAATTAAATAGTACTCCAATTAATTACTCCATGTAAATGCAATAAAGAGCAGTTTTTATTATAAATATTTATCGACTCCACTATAGGATAAATATTGAACTTGTTTATATTCATTCGAATTACGGACGTAATCCTTGTTCGTTAATTTATTCCCTCGCGTTGTAGATTTTCTAGATCCATTAATTAATTGAGTTTGTTGACAACTCAAAATAATTAATATAATTATTCGTGAGTGAATCCGGTTCAGACCTTTAATATTACACATGGAATAAATTTCAGCCTGCCGGGCTTCTCATGTAATAAACCTTTCTGAACGCCTCATGCAGATTAAATTAACTCGTGTCACTGAGACGCGATTCTGTACGACTGACAATCGAGTCCTTCTGGCTAAGCCGACGACTACTACCCAAGACATCGTCTATATAGAGTTACGAAAAACTCGCAAGTATTGATGAATCAAAGCAGCGTATAATCAACCGCCTATACTAATGTCATCGTCACAGATTAAGAAATAAAATTAACTTTTTCCGAGATCTCTCGTTCTAAGTATCAGCACGTTAGAACTTATCTCACTATGAAACCTCTCAATATGTATATGCAAAGCATGTGTAACCGCTTATACATACCGACATCATTTTGCGAGCTAAGGTCAGCCGCATCAAAGTGATATCGCAGCCATTACCGACTAGACTGTCAAAGTCTGTCTAGACTGTGACTTTTTATTACAAAGGAGCCGACTGTGTTCCCTTCCGCGATCATCGATCCACCACATAGTCTACAATTGTAATAAATGGACTTGTTTGCTATTCAATATATATATAATATATATGACAAACCAATGATAGAAACATTTATTCTCATTAAAGTGCAATTGAAAATAGGTTTGATACATCGTCCAATCATAAAGCATGCTTTGAGGTATATAAACCCTAACAATCTCCCACTTATACTCAAACATGCTTTAGAGTATACAATATGTGTCGCATGACATCACAAATCTCCCACTTATACCTAAAGCAGGTCCACTACACGTCTCACCCCAAATCCCTCTAAGTGCCTCTCAAACGTTTTACGATTCATGCTCTTTAAAGGATTAGTCATGTTATAAATAGACGCTACCTTGGACACTACTACTTCGCCCCTTCTTACTATATCTTAAATGATATGGTACTTCCTCTCAATGTGTTTTCTTGCCTTGTGGATCCGTGGTTCCCTTGAGTTTGCCATTACACTTGAGTTATCACAATGAAATGTGATACTCAAAGGTATACTCGGAATCACATCTACATCCATCAAGAAGCTCATGAGCCAAACCGCTTCCTCTGAGGCCTCTGTCATGACAACATATTCGGGTTTTATGGTGGAGTCCGTGATGCATTTCTGCTTCACACTCCTCCATGTCATGGCTCCTCCTCTCAAAGTAAACACATAACTGGAGGTCAATTTCTTCGAATCTCGGTCCTTCTGAAAATCAGAATCTGTTTAACCCAAAGGATAAAAGGTGTCTGAATAGTAAACCAAACAACACTCCCTAGTCCGTTTAAAGTACTTGAATATGTTCTTTACTGCCATCCATTGATCCTTTCTTGGGTTAGACTGGGCTAGTACACATTATAGCATACATGAGACTACCTACTGCAGAAGCATAAGGTACTGTCTCATCTCCTCTTTCTCTACAGGTGTCTAAGGACACATGTCCTAAGAAAGTACGATTCCATGTCTGAATGGTAAGAAACCTTTCTTGGAATCCCGCATGCTAAAGCGTCTAAGTATATCCTCGATATAAGACTCTTGAGATAGGCACAACATTCTCTTTCTTTGGTCACGAATTACCATGATCCTGAGAATGTATCCTGCTTCTCCCATATCCATCATATCGAATTGATTGGACAGGTGTGCTCTAACGTCCGATAACATCTTCTTGACACTTCCGATCAAGAGAATGTCATCTACGTATAGCATCAAGAAAACAACCATCTTGCCCTCACACTTATTGTACATACATCTTTCGTCAGGGCATACATCAAATCCTTAGGACTTGATAACCTGATCGAAACAAAGGTTCCATTACCGTGAGGCTTGCTTAAGCCCATTGATGGACTTCTTATGCTTCCACACCATGTGATCCTTTCCTTGAACTGTATAGCCCTCGGGTAGTTGCATATGGATATTTTCTTCAAGACTTTCATTTAGAAAAGCTGTCTTGACATCCATTTGTCATACTTCCCAATCCATATTTGCTGCTACTAACAAGAGTATACGAATAGACTTGAGTATAGCCATTAGCTACTAGTCTAACTTTGAAGACTACGACGTTACCGTTGATACCTCGTTTCCGCTTGAAGATCCATTTACTCCCAATGGCCTTGCAGCCTTCGGAAAGATCAACTAGCTCGTATACTTCCTTGTCTATCATGGATTGCAGTTCAGACTCCATCACCTCTTACAAGAGGTGATAGTCCTTATCTTGGACTGCTTCGTCAAAATTTCATGGGTCTGATTCAACTAGGCCTGGGACTGAGTCAGATGACTCTCCCACTCCAATAAATCGAACGGGTTGGCGAACAACCCTCCCACTACGACGAGGCTCCAAAAAAGATGGTACAAGTGTCTGGGTTGGTGCTGGTGGTGGTTGTGTTTCTTTTAAATTTGGACAAGCTATAGTTCTCATTTCCTCGAGAACTATCTTACTTATGGGCTTGTGGTTGTTCACAAAGTCTTCTTCTAGAAATCGAGCGTGAGTGGTGATCACGACCTTTCGATCTCTGAGACTATAAAACTCCCACTCTTTCGTCTCTCTAGGATAACCCACGAGCAAACACAAGTCAGTACGAGGTTTCAATTTGTCGGCGTTCTTCTCTAGCACGTGTGCTGGACAACCTCACTCCTTGAGATGTCTTAGACTGGGTTGACGCCTTGTCCACAGCTCAATCGGTGTCTTAGGGACCGACTTGGATGCTACCAAGTACAATGTGTAAACTGCCCCCTCTAGGACATATCCCCAAAATGAAATGGGCAACTCTGCATAACTCATCATAGATCTTACTATCTCTATAATCGTTCAATTCCGTCTTTCTGCTACACATTTTGCTGGGGAATACTCGGTGCAGTTAACTGGGATTGAATCCCTGCTTCCGACAAGTGGTTCAAAAACTCAGCACTGAGGTATTCGCCTATGTGATAAGAACGCAGACACTTGATAGTCTTTTTCTAATGATTCTCCACAAGTACCCTGAATTCCTTAAATTTCTGAAAGGAATCTAACTTGTGGTGCATCAAGTAGACATATCCATATTTCATGTAATCATCAATGAAAATGATGAAATACTCCATGCCACCTCTGGCCTGGGTCGTCATTGGACCATAATTGTCGGAGTGAATGATATTCAACACATCTTGGGCTCTATTTTCTTTGACCCTGAACGGTCGCTTGGTCATTTTACTTTCCAAGCAAGATTCACAAGTAAGGTATGGCTCAGCTTGGAGTTTATCCAAAGGCCCATGTTCCACTAGCTTTTGAATCCTCTTAAGGTTAATATGTTGTTGGTCCCGAAAGAGCAAGGATTGATGACTAACCAGATTGATCAGCAGATCGATACCAGGTCAGTCCAAACAGATAGCTCTCTAGTGAAGACACTTAGACAATAATAAGAGTGATCTTATTATTTTCTAAGTATTGTGTGTGCGGAAATATGGTGGATTTAGTGAGTGCTCTTATATAGAAAACCTTAAAGATTAACCAGATTGATTAAAGCAGATTGATTAGAGATGCAGACTATATGGTAGTGCAGGGAGTTAGAATAATAAACAACTGAAAATAAATAAGCAGAAAGATAAATGACACAGTTGTTTAACGTGGTTCGGGAAATCCCTACGTCCACGATCTGATCAAAATTAGAGCAGATTATCCACTACTAGGATACTCTTCTTCTTTATACTCGTGGAGAACGAGTCACAAGTATCAATCAAACCTAGAAGGATACTTATGCATGAAGTAAGGGTAGTGTCCCTTTACAATAGATTACCTCTACGTAACCACTAGAAAACTACTAGCTAGTAGGGTGATCTCCTTTCTCTCGATAAGACAGACTTGAATCGAGGTTGGATTGGTGTGATGTAGAATTACAAGTTGTTTGAAGCTCTTAGTCTGGTTCAAATAATGTTTGCTTGAGAGTAGATTGTCGATGTAGCACTCATTATCTCCAGACCTTGAACTTCAAATATATAGACTTTGAATTTAAAATTCTAGCCGTTGTTGATTGGCGTGAGATAGATTTGTAGATTGCCAATCAGTGATATCCATCATATCTGTTCTTGCCTTGTAGGAACGTTGACCCAATTCTCTAAGTATGGAAAGCAGATCGCTAACGGTTACTTTTCTTCCTTGTGTCAATCGTGGATTCTCTTTCCAAACCCTATTGGATGGACTTCAATCTTGACGTGGCAAGAGGATATGATGTGTAAGATGATGTCATCTGGTGTTTTGATGACTCTATCGATCTGGTGCTTCGCTGTGGTCATCGATCTGGTTTGTGATCTGGTTGCTGTCTGTCATAACAGATCGATTTCTTCTTGGCGAGAAATCTTGGCCTTCATCCGATACTATCATAGAAATGACTTCTATAGGAGTAATTCCTTTACATGTTAAGTCATCTCCTATTCTGTTCTCTATCAGATTTCACTTTACATGTAGTGATCTATTGACACGTAGAATAATTTAGCTCTAAAAAGGACTAAGTGTGTTTCGAAAGATCATCATCAAAACCAAAATTACTTTAGGGTTCCCAACAATTTTCCCCTTTTTGATGATGTCGAAACCACACTTTACAATTATATCCTAATAACTCATTAAGAGTGATCTGGTTTGATAGCCAGATTGATTAATTTTCGTTATTTAAGTTATAACGATTTATAGCAGTTATAGGTGTTCTGGACAATAAGTCTTTGTCATCAGAAACTCAAACGATTTCATAGATAAGAGACAAAATAAGATTTACAGTTCATCAAAAACAGGAATAGCAGATAGTAAGAGATGTGAAAATAAGTGTCTATCTACTCTTCCTCATTTCCTCCTGTTGCTTCTTCATTTTGGCTCTAGTTTCATCTGATATTAGCTGCACACTTTCTTAAACTCCTTCTCTGACTCTTCTATAGTCTGGATCCTCAACATCTATTTTATATCCTCTGATTTCAGCGAGCTGGTTGATGAAGTTTAGCAGATAAGTTTTGTCTGGAAACTTGGTGCCAGGTATTTCAGGACATTCTCTAAACTCCCTCTCTGGGGCAGTGATGGTGACCTGGGCTTCTGCAGCAGCTTCTCTTATTGCCTGCACCAGGTCCTTGGCATCATTCATGTCTAAGTATAGGTTGAACGTTTCATTTGGTGTGCCCTCGCAATATGCAGGTTCTCTGATGAAGTAGCGACACATGATGAAGCCGTACTTTAGTCCCTCCCAACCATTCTTCAAGTTATCTGGGACCCAGTTGGTCTCTTCTTCTTTTATCTTGTTTGTCTTGATAGGAGCAGATGAGAACCAACCAGATCCAGATCTTTTCTTCCTCTTTAACGGTTGAGAGTGACTTGATCTGCTTGATGATGATTTTGATGCCTTCTGAGTTTGAGCAGATGGTAGGGTTGGTCGATCTGGTGCAGTCAGTTGCTCAGGTTGAGCTTCTTTCTTTTCATCCGTGGCACCAGATTGACCTTTTCCTTTGATGGCGACCACTTTCTCCTTCGCTTTCTCCTTCCCTTTCCTAGATCCTTCCCCCTTTTCGACATCATCAATGTAGATGTTGATGAGTGCCTTAAGGGAGGTGATCTCCTCCTTCATGTCCTTCATCTCCTTCTCAGTATCCATCTTGTATGTAAGCAGTGAAGTGATGTTCATATTGGAGTCATCGATCTTCTTCTCCAATGATGATTTAGCTTTGAGCAGATCAGCTTTGTAGTTTTCTTGGTCTTCCTTGATGATCCCAATCTCATCAAAATATGAGTCAATCAAGGTTTTTGTGGGATAGCGCAATTCGCTCATTTTCCTTTCCACAAAGTTCTTCCCTTCGTTCTCAAACTTTCTGAATAGTGATCTGGTTTCTTTATTGGCTGCTTTGATCACCTCTTCAGCTATCCCATCGGTCTGTTGTTTGACAATGGCATGGACCATATCTTTCTCATTCTTTGCAAAATCAGACACTATCTTGTACATCTCATTGACTTTAAGCTCCATGGTGGCCAGGGTTTGATTGATCTGTTCTTTCCTCTGCTCCGCGGCAGATCGATCATCATCCATCTTCTTACTCAACTCCTCAAGTTTCAGTCTGCAAATTCTCCTCAAATCTGAGTCCACCTGGTCTACGTGGGACTTCAGATGATTGTTAAAATCAGTGAGAATTTTGGTGGCCTGGTCTTGGACTGTGGTGAGCGTCTCATACATGAACTTGTCAACCTTAAGAGAGATAAGGTCATTGACTTGTTCGTTGGATAGGGATTGATGCTGTGTCATCAATATATCCTCCAGATTTGTAGTCTCCACAAACTCTTCCATCGTTGCTGCGACAGCAGGGGTGTATATATCATCTGTGAGTTTACCACCCACCCTCTGTCCAGCTGGCTCTGTCTCCTCGCGTGGATAATCAACCACTGCAATCTGGATTTTGATAGATTTGGCTGGTTCCCCCTCAGCCTGTGTAGTTGGTTCCACGATCTGTTCTACAGCATCAGCTTGATGCTGATCTGGTTGTGATTCTGGTATTGTTGCACCTTGTTGGTGAGCTTCAGCAAGTGCTTCATCTTCATCTTCATCAATACACTTAAAAAATTCCAACATTCCTGCCTTTTCATATATCTTGAGCTCTTTGGCCTCAAACTTTGCCATGGTCAGGATGTCTGGACGATAAGTGTCCCTCAACTCAGTAATGGAGGAGGCAGTAAAGATGTTGAGAAGAGTGACTTCCTCTGCTTTGAGGGCATCGATTGATCTGGTCTTCAGTATGGCGTCAAGGACATAAAATTCCTTGTCCTTGATGAGCAGAAGAAATTTGAGACGTTTTGCTGCTTCGTAGCTCTCAGGTGTAAGCTGGATTCCAGGAAATGTCTTAAGGATTGAGTGATCTGCTTCAGCTTCTAGCAGTTTCACTACTGTTTCGGCCTTTTTCTTCTCCACATCCTCATCAGAGGAATCATCTTCACCTTCTTCACCCTCATCAATCTGCTCTAAAGGTTCAGCAGATGATGGACTGGCTGTTTGAGCAGGTGAGAAGTCCTTTTCTTGGCTTGGGTTGAAGGATGAGAGTGGTACAGCTTGCTCTGGCTGTCCTCCAATCAGAATATCATCTACATCCTCAACCTCAACCTCCTGTTGAGGGATAGGGATATCCGAGATGACAGCTTCTTGATCTTGGACCTCCTCAACCGGATCAGAAAGTTTCTGTAGGTGCCTTCTTTTTGGTTTGGGCTGCTGAGCTGCTGTAGAAGCGTCAGTGTCCACTGAGCTAGCTCTCCTTGTAACTCGCTTGGAAGGTGTCCTTTCAACTTGTTTCTCTTTTGTGATCCTGGATTTTGTGGATTTTTCAGCAGGAGCAGATGGTGGAACCCAGATTGGGTTAGAGCTTCCCATCTCCATTAAAGCATTGACATACACAGGGTCTGTCACCCTTGCTATCAGATTTGCAGAAATGCCCATAGACATCTCAATTTGATGTTGGTCCTTTGGGAAGTGCAATCTGTCATTGAAGTCAACCAGTGTATCCCACTTGTGTTGTTTGAAAAACGATTCCAGCATGTAGCTGATTTTGGTGGAGTGCCTTAAGCTGCTCCTTCTCACTTCAATTCCAGGGCTTGCTCCTTTCACGAATGTGATCATCTTGACCTCCTTTGCCAAGAGATCAAAAAGGATTCTGCTCCAGTTCACTGGCAGGTTTAGCACAACAGCAGCTAGTATTTTGAATTTCTCTGGGGTGACTTGGTCGTAGGAACCATTGTGGTTCATGAAGATTCTCTGAACGAATTGAAATATGATCTTGAATTCAGGTGCAAGCAGTGCCCTGTTGAACATCTTGTTCGTGTAACGAATGGGCACTACCATCACCATCTCTATGGCCTCCTGGAGTTGCTCATTCGTTAGGTCTCCAAGGTTAAGACCTTCATCTTTCAGCTTGTAGACTTCATCAATTATGTTTAGCACGTTATAGGTTGTGTTGCCAATGGTGCTACCCTTGCTGACTCGGATAGTAGCTTCATTCCCACCCTTCTCTCCTTGCCACGAGAGATAAAAGGCTGCAACTTCTTTGGGCAAGAAGTGGAGTGGATGTGTGGTAATGATATTGTGAAAACCTTTGCGGCGTTTAACAAGGTCGAAAGCCTTGTCCAGTTTGTGAAAACCGAAGGTGTCAAGAACAGCATAGAGATCTTGATGAATGTATTGATTAAGGAGTTTCACTTGCTCAAGAAACAAAGAAGATTTTGGAGCCATGTTGACAGATAGGTTTTTGAAGATTGGGAGAGTTTGAAAGGATGAAAAATTTGCTAAGTGTCGAAGAAGAAGAATGTAGATAATAGTCGAACCGCCTTATCAAATATATATAGATAAGTGATAAACAAGGTAATAAATTAATTGATATTCTTCCCTTTTTCAGTTTTTCCCACCTCTCTGAGTAATAGACTTAGAGTCTATTATCTTCTCTCTTCTGCGTTTGGTACATGCGCTCAATCCTACGGTTGTGGTGTGGCGCGTGTTTGTTTTGGCCGTCAATTTTCTTCCTTTTTCTTGGTTTGGTAAAAATCTCCTCGATCACGTTTCCCAAACACTGTACTTAATCATCAAAAATAAAAGATTTGGTATATAATGTCAGAATTTAGATATATATGCTATGATTAAATTGATTTAATCGATGTATCTTGTTGACTTTCCCCCTTGACCAAGTAATGGGAAATATTAATAAAAGAACTAATTAATATCCACGTGGTTGTTAGTCATCTGGTCCAGATCAATCTCCTCATTAACGAACTGTTGTCAACATTATTGATCTGTTCATGCCACTTTCCAATTTGGACATCAATCTAGTGTGATGACCTTTTAATAATTCCCAGTTGGAATTTGATTGATCTGTTTGACCATTAACATGTACTTAGTGATTTGGTTTCAATTCCCAGTTGGAATTTTACATGATCTGGTTTTTATCAATCTGGATTGTATCAATCTTGTTCTAGTTCCCTATTGGAATATTTTTCTTGATCTGTTCTAAGACTATCTGGTCCTCTCTTCTAGATTTAACAATCCTAATTTCCCACAAAGCATCTTAAATCTTTCTTCTGGTAATGCTTTGTTGAGAATATCTGCTCTTTGTATCTCAGTGTGTATCTTCTCAATCTGTACATGTTTTCTTTCAACATGGTCTCTTATAAAGTGATGTCTCACATCTACATGTTTGCATCTGGTATGCAAATCAGGATTCTGTGTGATTGCTATAGCACTAGAGCTATCACAGAAAATAGGTATCTCCTTAACATCGATCTCATAATCTTTGAGTTGTTGTTTTAACCATAGTATTTGTGCACAATAGCTCCCTGCCGCCATATATTCAGCTTCTGTGGTTGATGTGGCAACAGATGTTTGCTTCTTTGAGAACCAAGAGATCAGTTTATTTCGTAAGAACTGACATATACCAGATGTTGACTTTCTGTCCAGCTTACATCCAGCATAATCTGAATCTGTGTATCCAGTTAGCTCGAAGTTGTCTTCGCATGGATACCATAATCCAATGTGATCTGTTCCCTTAAGATATCTTAATATCTTCTTAGCTGCTTCCATATGAGACTCTTTGGGGTTTGCTTGATATCTTGCACATACTCCTACTGCAAATGTGATGTCAGGTCGACTGGCAGTTAGGTAGAACAATGATCCTATGATCCCTCTGTATTGAGTGATATTTGCTGCTTTTCCCTCTGGATCAGGATCAATTTTCCCGTTGGTCTGCATTGGAATTTTAACAGGTTTACTGTCTTTGATCCAAAATTTAGTCAGCAGGTCGTGAACATACTTTGCTTGATTAATGAAGATGCCATCTGATAACTGCTTGACCTGCAAACCTAGAAAGAAACTCATTTCGCCCATCATGGACATTTGATACTTATTTTTCATAAGTTCAGCAAATTTATCACACAAATAAGTAGATTGGGATCAAAATATGATATCATCTACATAGATCTGTACTAAAAGGATATTCTCTTTGACTTTGATGATGAACAGAGTCTTGTCAACTGATCCTCTTCTGAATCCAGATTCTAGTAGAAATGTAGACAATGTCTCATACCAAGCTCTAGGGGCTTGTTTTAGACCATAGACTGCTTTTGTCAGTCTGTATACTTTCTACTAATCTGGCTTTGTTTCTGACTACTTCACCATTCTCATCTCGTTTATTTTTGAACACCCATTTTACACCAATTACTCCTTAGTGTTTGGGTCTGTCTACGAGATACTAGACCTCATTCCTTTTGAACTCATTAAGTTCTTCTTGCATTGCGGTTATCCAATCTGCATCTTGTAGTGCTTCATTAGCATCAGATGGTTCAATGCGAGAAAGATAGCAGCTTAATAAGGCACTTTCTCCATGCATTCTTCTTGTTTTCACACGATCTGATGGGTTCCCGACAATCTGTTCTAGTGGATGATCTTGTATCCATCTCCCTCTCCTGGTCCTCTCTTCATCAGATATCTCAGGATCAGGTTGATCTATTGGTTCCTCA